>PVIA01000896.1:256121-341443 GCA_004024845.1 Tonatia bakeri
GAGACCTTGCTCAAACAGAGCCCAGGTTCATATGTTCTTTGTTCTATGAGCTGTGTATTTGGGCTCTTTCCTGTGCTCTGCCAACAAACAGTAAGCCTTGTTGGCTAAACGACATCAAATTGTGTGGGTTTCCCAGTTTTATGCCTTGAGTACAGTCACGCACCACATGGCGACATTTTGGTCAACGACGGACAGCATATGTGACAATGGTCCCGTAAGAGTGTAACGGGGCTGAAAGATTTCTATTGCCTAGTGACACCCTGGCTCAACGCATTACTTACACGTTTGTGGGGATGCAGGTGTGAACAAACCCATTGTGCTGCCAGTCATGTAAAAACAGAGCATGTACCATTACATACATGCATAATATTTGAAAATGATAATAAATGACCCCGTTACTGGTTTATATATTACTATACCATATTTTTTATTTTATTTTTTAAATATTTTATTTATTTACTTTTAAAGAGAGGGGAAGGGAGGGAGAAAGACAGGGAAACATCCATGAGCAAAAACCATCGATTGGGTGCCTCTTGCACAGGCCCCGACCAGGGATAGAACCCGCAGCCCAGGCTCGCGCTGTGATCAGCGAGCTTTTGCTTTGTGGGATGATGCCCAACCAACTGAGCCACACCAGTCAGGGCTTTATCATTACTGTACAGCGTACACTTGCTACTTACAAACTATTTTTTGCTGTAAAACAGTATGCTGTGTGCCAGCAACGGCAGCCCCATTCCATCTCGTGTTTACCACGTCTCTCGATTGCACCATTTTCTCTGGGGCTTGATTTAATCTTGTGTTCTTCTATAAATTGCACACAGTGTTTATGAAGTCCACAGTAGTGCACAGCAACGTCCTAGGCCGCCACACTCACTCACCCACTGTCATTCCCTGACTCACCCAGAGCAACTTTCCGTCCTGCAAGTTGCATCCACGATAAATGCTGCCCGCAGGTGTCCATTCTTATCTTCTATGCTGTATTTTCACCGCACCTTTTCCAGGTTAAATGCTCAGACACACAAGTACTCACCACCATGTCACGGCTGTCTGTAGTACTCAGCGTAGCAACACGCTGCGTAGTCTCGTAGCCCGGGATAGCAGGCTTCGCCATCCAGCCTGCGTGTATCAGGGCTACACGGTCCAGGCTTCAGTAGTGCTCTCCACGATGTTCACACAGTGATGACGATGTTGCCTAAAACCCATTTCTCAGAATGCACCCCCATCGTTAAGTGGTGGGTGACTGTATAGTCAAGCCCTCCGGCCTGGGTAGCCAGACCCGGAGCCTCACGCAGACGCTGTCCAGTAGAATGTTCCGTGATGGTGGAAATGATCTACACTATCCAATTCAGTAACCATTAGCCCCATGGAACTACTGGGCACTTACAATGTGGCTACTGCAACTGAGGAACTAAATTTTGATCTTAGGTTTATTTCATTAACTTTAAATTTTTTCAATAGATTTTATTTATTTATTTATTTAGTTAGTTAGTTAGGTATTTTTAGGTGGGAGGAGAGAGGGAGAAAGAGGGAGAGAACCATCAATGTGTGGTTGCCTCTCACACAGCCCCTTAAGTTTAAATTTAAATAGCCACACGTGGCTGGTTGCTACCGCTTTGGACAGCCTAGATTCTGCTATCAGGCCTCAGAGCAGGTCTCGATCCTGAGGCAGAAAAGAGATTCAAGGCTCAAGGACAATCCTGCAGAAAACAGGCTCACCTCTGTGCCTCCAGCCCCCATGGGTCATAACTAGCTTGGAGCATCATTTAAAAAAAAAAAAATAGAAGAAATTGCAAAAGGTGAGTTCAGAACCCTCCTGTACTGATTGCACCATTCAATGCAGTCTTTTCTGAAAATTACATTCAGGCTGCTTCTCTCACTAAATATTAGAAGGCTGGGGAGCTGGAATTTAACATCAGAAAACCAAAAGGCTTCTGCCTTGAGCATCCTCTTCATTATACCGGCACCTGCACAGAAAGCAGAAAACATCCCGGGCCAATTTTTTGTCTTTTAATTCTGAGAGACCAGAATGCCAGAGCCACCCAGCAGGTGGTAAAAGGGTATGCGGAGTGTGCTACCAAAGGAATCCGAAAACACAGGCCATCAACTTAATCTGGGGCTGACGGGGCTTCAAGCAGAACTAATGGCTCAGTTATAGACCTCATTAGCCGAGTGGGATTTTTACTCTTTTCCTTACTGTGATTGTGGGGGGTTTTTTTCCCCCATCTGCTATTGAGTGGAAGGAATTTTGTAACAATGTTAAATTATTCGCCATCTCCAAGAGGGGAAAAATCAATTAAAAAGAGTCAAGGGAGAGGGTAAAAATGAATTCCTTGATCATTTGTAGTGATCATTTAAGATAGGATTTTCCCCTGCGGGGATATTGCGAAGAATAACAGTACTTCTAGGGCATTTGCTAAAGAAAAAGTTCTCTCTCAGTGGTAATTAACTTTGCCGTCTCCCACCCTTTCCTGCAAAAGGGAGTTGAAATTCTCATGATCAGTCTCCAACCCAGTCACACTAGGGGCGCTCAGTGAAGGAGGTCCTATGTGGAATCAGCCGTGCCTTGTTCACTGTGGACAAATGCACACCCTTTACAAAATACAAATGCGTTCTGCCCCTCCTGCACACCTTTCTGGGGGAAACCTGGCTGTCCTTCCTTCTGATGCATCTCTTCCTAGAAAAAATGGGAATGGGGACTGCCGGTCAAGGTGGAGGCTAGATAGACATGCTTCACCCCCTCCCACAACCATAGAAAGAATTACAACCAGACCTCAAAAACAAGTAACACCCAGAACCACCAGAAAATCAAGCTGTGTGGAAGCCCATACCAAGGATTTAAAGAAGCCACATTTATCCAGACTATAGGAAAGACAGGCTCCTGGAGGTGGGGCGGAGAAGCAGAGGCGCAGCACCAAGAAGCCGCGGCAGTGTGGCATGCAGCAGCAATCCCACGTGCAGGTGTGGGGGGTAAAAATCAGGAAGGACACCTTGGTAGCCAGTGATCCCAGCCCCAGGTCAGACCACACAGCCCAGGGTTCCAGAAGCAGGAAGATAAACACCCATCACCTCTGGCTGTAAAAACCAGTGGTTTTGGGGTGGTGGAGGAAACTGCCAGATTTTCACGGATTAAAGAAACTGCAAAGGCTTAGCATGTATGCAAACCCCACAGTAGCAGCTGTAAGGGCTCCAATTGCATACAGGAGGTGGGTGAGGTGACTGGAAGCAGGGCAGGTGCCTGATGGAAGCCAGGCAGTGACACTGACCCCTCCCCAAGCACCCCCTCTATATACGCAGAGCCACAAAGCAGTGAAGTAGGTTTCCCTGCCATGGCAATTACCTAAGGCTCCACCCCACACAATTTACAGGTGCCTTTTCTACATAGGCCACACTACTAAGGCAGGGAGTAAAAGCAGTTCTACCTAATACACAGAAACAAACACGGGGAGGCTGCCAGACTGAGGAGGTAAAGAAATACGGCCCAAATGAAAGAACAGAATAAAACCCCAGAAAAAAAGCCTAAAGGAAATGGAGATAGCCACCCTGTCAGATGGAGAATTCAAAACACTGGTGATCAGGACGCTCAGAGAACTCATTGAGTACGGCCACAAAATAAAGGAAGAAGTAAAGGATACAAACTAAGTGAAATAAAGAAAAATCTACAGGGAATCAACAGTGAAGGGAAGGAAGCTCAGATTCAGATTAACGATTTGGAACAAAATGAAGAAATAAACATTCAGCCAGAACAGAAAGAAGAAATAAGAATTTAAAAAAAACAAGGAGAGGCTTAGAAACGTATGGATAACTTTAAATATACCAACATCTGAATCATAGGTGTGCCAGAAGGAGAATATGAACAGCAAGAAATTAAAAACATATTTGAAAAATAATGAAAGAAAACCTCCCTAATCTGGTGAAAGAAATAGACACTCAAGTGCAGGAAGCACAGAGAGTCCCAAACAAGTTGCACTCAAAGAGGACCACACCAAGACACATCATAATTAAAATATTAAAGGTTAAAGATAAAGAGAGAACCTAAAAGAAGCAAGGGAAAAACAGAGAGTTACCTACAAAGGAGTTCCCATAAGACTACTAGCTGATTTCTCAAAAGAAATTTTGCAGGCAAGAAGGGACTGGTGAGAATATTCAAAGTGATGAAAAGCAAGGATCTACAACCAAGATTACTTTACCCAGCAAAGCTATCATCTAGAATGGAAGGGCAGATAAAGTGCTTCCCAGATAAGGTAAAATTAAAGGAATTCATCATCACCAAGCCATCATTAAATGAAATGTTAAAGGGACTTACTTAAGAAGATTAAGACCATGAACATTAAAATGACAACAAATTCACAACTATCAACAACTGAATCTTAAAAACAAAAACAAACTAAGCAAACAATCAGAATGGGAACAGAATCATAAACATGAAGTTCATTTGGAGGGATATCAGCTGGCAGGGGGAGAACAGGGAAGAGGTGCAGGGATTAAGAAGCATAAATGGTAGGCACAAAGTAGACAGGGGGAGGTTAAGAATATTAGAGAAAATGGAGAAGCCAAAGAACTTATATGCACGACCTGTAGACATGAACTAAGGGGAGGATTGCTGGAGGGAATGGGGGTACTGGGCAGAGGGGGGTAAAGGGGAGTAATTGGGACAACTATAATAGCATAATCAATAAAATACACTAAAAAAAATTCTAAACAAATAAAAAAAGAATGGGAATGAACTCATGGACACCAAACCTCCTTGCCCTCCCCCCAGTGCTTAGCCAGAAACTTCCATCACAGCAAGCAAGCCTCTCCGTGTGCTCTTATAACCTCTGACAACTCGAATCGCTAACCATGTTTCCGTAGGAAAAACTTTTATAAAATATTACAATCAATTCAATTGCATTAACACATTTGAACCTCTAAGTGCAACACTGGAAAACACAATACCTCTCTATTACATCAAGTGTCTGGTCAGATATATATCACATGAAACTGAAACCAGAGGCACTGGGGGACCCTGTTTATCCCAACTTAGCAAAAGGAATTACCTGACAGTTGGAAATGAAAAACTACTAATAAACATTACAGTTTATTGAAAAGTTTAAACAATAAGATTAAGGAAACTTCTGCAATATTAAGAAATGTATATTATCCTACTTTACCTTGCTTGGGGAATTCCTTAAGGATTTATTATTCTGTTACACCACCAAAAAGCCTGTGTTATGTTAAGGGATTCTGCCTTCCTGCCTGCATTCCGCATGAATCTAAAATTAAGAGGCAATCTTTCTTCAGCACATTGTATTCCCCTAAATTAGGTTTGGTTTCCAGAGCAGAATTTGGAAGTTGGCAGGGTTTTTTTTCTCCAGGTACCATTAGGCCCTAATAATAAATGCTCTAGAGGAAAGAGTCCCCTATTCTCTAGTGCCTTTGCTGTTAGCACTGAAACATGTGCATATGAGGCTGGTGAGGATGCTGAGGTGGGAAGCTGACCTCTGGGCCGGAATTCAGGGCACAAAGCTCAGCCCTTTGACCAGTGTTCACTGGAAATCCATTCATATTGAGCATCTGGTGAGTCTCAGTAGAATTTATGAAGATTTGGGAGTGGCATGGGGAGTGGGGAGAGGGGGAAGGGGAGAGGGAGAGGTCATATCAGATAGTACAAAGCATGCCACCACCCCACAGCTGATAAGTAACAGTGGCCATTCCTCACCCCAGGGACACGTCCTCTGCCAGGAACCCATGTTTTTTGCATTGTTTTTGCTGCAGGGGCGGATTAAGTACCCGGAGTCATCGCTCTTGGCCTCCTGGGAAGACCAACTGCAGAGTTTGGGGCCATGTCTCCCTTACTCACAGCTCATGGGATACAGCCTTTGGCTAGCATTTGAAGGTTTCTCTCCTCCACTTGTTAATTAGCCCCTGCAGATGGAGAATCTGTAAGCCGGGTGGTGCTCGAGACAGCCCAGCCTAAACAACAGGGTGTTTAGATCCAAATGGAGAAGATCTGTGTGGAAGACCAGGACAAGGAGGTGTGTGCTATTGTCCCAAATACACCTGACTCCTTGGGAAACCTGTAGAAATCCTCAGGTTTCTGAGTCTGTGTTTACCCCCCGGTACAGAATGGGCATCATTCTATGTCTACATTGGTAATGGTTAGAGCTTCACCGGTGCTGGCATCTTTTATAATTTGACACTCCAAACTGAAGCTATTTTTGCTCCAGAACTGCTTGTCTCACTGAACTGGGCAGCTGTTTCACTCTTACCCCACACTTACGCTGTACCCTGACCCCTTACAAACTAATTAACTGAAGACCCATGGGTCTTTTGAGCGCCCCCTCCTCAGCTGGAGGTGTGAGGGCAGAGCTTGGCTCCCACAGGTTAGCTCACTGAGGGCTTGCTTTCATCCATTATGTTCATGTATGTTGGAAATGTCCCCAAATGCATTTTAATCTCCATCTGCCATTATAGGGAAATTTTCCCAAATTTTTTATTATTACATCTTGTAGCTCTAGAATATAATATTTAACCATCAAACCTCAAGACAGGCATGTGTGTTAAGCTCCAAATCTTTTCTCTCTTGGAAATTTATACATCACAAATTGTTAGCTGAACACTTAAAGATGTAATGGTTTAGGCCGACATTCAACTTTTTTCTTTTTTTTTTTTTTTTTTCAGCACAATGGCCTGAATACTCCAACCTGACTCTCCTCGGGCCCACAGGAAGTCACTGGGCAACTGCATTTCTAGTCCAAGGAAGGCCATTTTGCCAAATTGGATATCCCAATGATGCCCACATAACCAATTCACAAAATGTGGGGAAAGTAACCAATGGGCCAAACACGACAAACACCACCCCAAAACACAGCAGCACCTACTCAGAGCGACATCTGTGTCTGACCATAGACACAGCCTCCCTACAGTCTAAATCCTCTAATGTGAAACCTCTAAACCCTGTGCTTTGTGGGGAAATGGGGACGAGCAGCAAAGGGGCAGACGCTCATCCTACTGAACACTAGGGAGAAACCCCCCTGATTCGTAGAAATCTAGGTGAAAAGAAACAGCATTTGGTCCCCATTGCCCCATTTGCTCCTCATCACCTCCTGTCAGGTAGTTATTGTTCTGCCCATTTCATAGATGGGGAAATTGAGGCTCTGAAAAGCAGTTGACTGCCAGAAATTACACTGTTGGGTTGCAGAGGTTGGAACTTGTACTCAGATCTGTCCACTTTTTTTTTTTTTAAAGATTTTATTCATTTATTTTTAAAGAAATGGGAAGGGAGGGAGAACGAAACGGATAGAAACTTTCACTGGTTGCCTCTGGAATGTGCACTAACTGAAGATCAAACCCGCAACCCAGGCATGTGCCTTTTTCGGGAATCAAACCAGCGACTTTCGTTTTGTGGGACAACACACAACTGCCTGAACCACACTGGCCAGGGCAGGTCTGACCACCTTCAAACTCTTGCCAAGAGTTATTTATAGTCCAATTTTCCTCCACCTCACTCCCCATGCTCACCCCCACCATCCGAGGCCTGGATACTTCCTGCCCCTTTCACACCTAGTGGTCATCCTACCTCTGCTCAAACACCTGGTGGAAAGCGTGTTCACTCCCTCTGAAGCAATCCCTGTGCCCCATTAGCACCCCTATTCTTTCTTGCCCTTCCACTGGGGAGAGCCAGAAAGGCTTCCACCTCAGAAGTAGAATGATAAGAGGAAGGAAACCTTAGAGGTATTTCTTAAACATTACAATTAGAAAGAATCATTCAAAACAAGGGGGAAAAAAACAGGCAGGAAATACAGTGGTCAGGAAGCTAGCCTGCTCCAAAGCACTTACTGATTTCACTGCTCAAGGAAAGCAGGAGCTGGTAAAGGGAATTGGCAATGGAGAACGCACTGCTCCTCATGCCTGGTCTCCACAGGTACAAGTGCAGTAGGCTAGACCTGTCTGAAAGATGCTCCTATCGCCAACCCAGATGAACTTCCAGGAGAGCTTGGGTTGACTTTTCTCACATTCTTACACTGTGCCCAAAAAAAGCAAAAACAAAAATCGCTGTCACCAGGGAAAGGACACAAATTTTCTGGATTGGCAGAGAGCTGCAACAGTTTGATCCAAGTCTATTGAGGGGTCAGAACCAGCTTTGATATAATATCTCCCACTTGCTTATGGTTCGGTGCTAATATCTTTACCTATCACTGCAACTCCAGACTACCTGGGAGGCAGATACTATTATTGTTTCTGTTTTATAGATGAAGAATCAAAAGGCTTCTTTATTTCCATGCTCTGACCCAGTCAGTTGCCTCTCTGAGCCTCAGTTGCCCCATGCTGCTATCCAGTGGCAGAGCTAGAATCTGACCCCACTAGGTTACAAAGCCTATGCTCTGAACCACCAGCGACACTGCCTCAATACATTGTGATTTTAAGTATGGTGTTCACACAATAGGCCACATAGGTCTGCTGGTGACTTTCATGGGGCCATCAAACAACCAACAAGCTTAAAAATTCATACAGAAACCATAAGTCCAAAATCACAGGATCAGAGCAGAGGATACTACAAAGCTTCCAAATCCATTTTCAAAGCCACTATAACATTAAAACTTTACAAAAGAAAAACCCAAAATCAACTGTCTTGTCTCATTTATGAATACTGAATAATGACCTAAATATATTATTACCAAGCAGAATCCTGCCACATAATAGATGACTAACATACATAACTCAATGAAGTTCATCCCAAGAATGCAAGGCTGGTTCAATTTTAGAAAATCTATTACTGTAATTCACTATGACCACAAATCAAAGAATAAGGACCACATGATCATCTTGTAGATGCTGGAAAAGCATTTAAAAATGTCAACGTTCATTCCAGATTTTAAAAACAGAAAAAAACTGAATAAAATAGGAGTAGATGGATATTTGTTAACATGAGCTATATATTTTAAGTATCAAAACAAAATCCAGACAACGCGAGTCTTGATGAGGATGCAGAGCAACCAGAACTCCCATTCATTATTGGAGGACAGGCAAAATACTTTGGGAAAAGGTCTAATACTTTCTTATCAAATTACACATGTGGCAGGTCCTCAAATAATATCATTTTGTTCACTATCATTTTGTTATAACATTGATGAGATGAGGTTCCGTTATACATCATTTTTGCTTAAAGTCCAAGAACCTATCAATGGCATTAAGTGAGGGCTTACTGTCCACCAACCCTGCCACTCCTACATATTTTACCAAAATAAATAAAAGCAAATGTCCCCTAAAAGACCTGTATGCAAAATGTTCATAACACCTTTATTCATATTAGCCAAAAACTGGAAAGGATCCCAGTATCCATTAGCAAGATAATAGTTAAACAAACTATGGTATATCTGTAAAATGAACATCTTTGAATACTCAGACTGCCATAACAAAATGCCATAGCCTGGGTAGCTGAAATTTGGGTTTTTTGGTTTGTTTGTTTGTTTGTTTGTTTGTTTGTTTCCTCACAGTTCTAGAGACTTTGAAGTTTAAGACAAAGGTGCCAGCATGGACAGGTTCTAGTGAGGGCTCTTTCATTACATTGAGAAAGGCCACCTTCTCTCTGTGTCCTCACATGGAGGAGAGAAAGAGCAAATTCCCTGGTGTCTTTTCTTGAAAGGGCACTAATCCCATCAGACCAGGACTCCACCCACATGACCCCAGCTAACCCTAACTGCCTCCCCAAGATTTCATCTCCAAACACCATCACATGAGGTTTAGGGCTTCAGTATATGAATGGGGTGGGGGGAGGGCACAAACATTCAGTCCCTAACAATGAAACGATACTCAGCAATGAAAAGGAACTGCTGATACCTGTAGCAACATGGATGAATCTAAAAAACATTATGCTTTGTGAAAGAATCCTTCCACAAGAGTATCATTCCTTTCATATGAAGTTCCAGAATCAGTCAAATGTATCTCTGGGGGGAAAAATAAAAATTGTGGTTGCCTGAGATGGGGGGATAGAAACTGAACTTGGGAAGAATACAACAGGATTTAGCAGAATGATAGTCATTTTTTTTTTTACTGATAAAAGTTTGGGTTACACAGATTATATGAATTTGTCAAAACTTATAGAATGGTAGAGTTAAATTTTGCCTATTGAATTTTATGTAAATTTTACCTCTAAAGAAAAAAGGAATAAAAAGCAAATACCAAACTCTGGTTAAGAAAATGCATGCTGAAATTTTTGAAGGTAAAGTGTACTGATATCTTCAATTGACTTTAAAATGCATTGAAAAAAATAAGATAGATTGATGGATGGGTAAAGGGAAGGGTAGATGGAGAGAAAAATAAAATAATAAAACGAGTATAGTAAAATATTAAGTGTAACAACTAGATGTTGAGTATATGAGTGTTCACTGTACAATTCTTTCAATTTTCCTATATGTTTGACATTTTTCATAATAAAATGTTAGAGGAAAGAACCAGCTTCATACTTAACAGTAAAATCCTAGAAGCACTGCCATTAAAGTCTGAAATAAATCAAGGGTACCTTCTATCATATGCCTTCGGGGCATGAAGGTAGTGTTAATAAGTGAAGAAAATTAGGTTTGAAAAATAGGACTGGCTAAGAGGCATGATCCACCCAAAGGCAGGGCCTCTCGAGTTCCAGAGCCTTTTCTCCAGCAGGGGTGGCCCAGCCGCGTGCTGTCCAGCCACCTAGAGTTCCAGGTGAAGGCAGAATTCCAGCTTTGGTGTGTGGGCAAACTCTAGATTTAAAAAAAAAAAAAAAATTCATTATTTTCATTGTTTTTCAAATACAGAAAATACACCTGACCCCAAAGCAGTTCATTTTGAACCTCCATAATAGCAAATAAGAAAAAAAAAAGGGTAAACCCAAGATAATTGACTGAAAAAATCTATTAGAAAATGTAAGCATTTCAGCCCCGGCTGGTGTGGCACCGTGGATTGAGCATGGACCTGCAAACCAAAGGGTTGAGGGTTCAATTCCCAGTCAGGGCACATGCCTGGGTTGCAGGCCAGATTTCCCAGCAGAGGGCACTCGAAAAGCAACCACACATTGATCTTTCTCTCCCTCTCTTTCTCCTTCCCTTCCCCATCTCTAAAAATAAACAAATAAAATCTTAAAAAAAAAAAGAAAATGTAAGAGTTTCAGTAAGATGAATAATTACAGATACAATATTGTTATAAAAATGGTAGCTTTTCTATATCATAAGCCATTAAAATTGGGTAAAAAGGAAAGAAAATCCCATTTATAATAACAACAAAAAAAGAAATAAGCCTGATAAGAACCGTGCAGGATCTATAAGAGTAAAACTTTAAAACTCTCCTGAGGGTAGGCATACCAGGCAGTTTATGCTAAACGTTGTTGCAGAAACAACCGGCACCAAAATCTCAGTGGCTTGTCACA
Organism: Tonatia bakeri; assembly: GCA_004024845.1. Lineage (NCBI taxonomy): Eukaryota > Metazoa > Chordata > Mammalia > Chiroptera > Phyllostomidae > Tonatia > Tonatia bakeri. The sequence goes on from PVIA01000896.1 coordinate 267,502, forward strand.
ATTTTTATTTTTCTCACCTGAAGTCAGTTCTGAATCTGAGCAAGTGTTCAAGCCCACTGTCCCCCGGTTGCGGCCTGGCAATGGGCTTGCTGTGATCCAGTTACGCCTCCTGCTTCCGCGGTCACCAAAGCAAGGGAAAAGGAAGTAGAGAATCACAGTGGGGCTTCTCATCACCTCAGCCCTGGAGTGTCACGTGCCACTTCTGCTCACATGTCACTGGCTAGAATGTGTTATACAGCCCTGCCATCAGCAAGAAGCGGCGAAATACAGGGGGACGAATTAAATGCTTGGTGACCATGGACTGCCTCTGCACCACAGGAAATGAAAGTTAGATTGTGAGCAAAAGACTCACTAAAGATATCGATTCTCCCTAAAGTATGCTATGAATGTAACATAATCCCAATTAAAGTATCATCAGGATATTTCTGGGGACAAAACAAGTAAATCTTAAGTTCATATGTAAAAATAAACATGTAAATATAGCCAGAAAAATTCTGAGAAAAAAAAAGAAAAATGGCCATTGGGAATAGCCCTACTACCTGTTAAAACACATTACAAGGCATCAATAATTAAAACAATTTAGTACTGAAGCATGAATAGACAAACTAATCAATGAAATGAATGGGAGGTCTAGAACTAGACACAAACATATATCAGAATTTGGGTATATAATCCGATGGCATTTCAAAACAATGAGGAAATTTTTGATCATTTAATAAATAGTGTTGAGACAACTGGTTGGCCATTTTGGGGAGACACATTAAATCCTTACCTCACTTCTGACACTAAAACATATTCTGGATAAAGGATTAAAATATTTAAAAATAAAACTAGAAAAATACAAAAGAAAACATGAAAAACATTTTTGAAACTTTCAAAAATGGTTTAAAGATCTAAGGAAGATGCATGGCTCATGAATTATTTTTATATTAACAAATTTAATGAAACAAAAATTTGAAAATTCCTGCCAAACAAAACAAAAACAAAATTTTTAAAAAATGGCAAACTGGGAAAAGGCTAATTTCCATGTTATGTAAGAACTTTCAAAAAAATCAATAAGGAATCATCAAACGACCCAAGAGAAAAATGGTGATAAACAAAAAAAGAATACAGATGATGTTTAAACATTTGAAAGATAGATGCTCAGCCTTAGTCACCATCGCAAGGGTTTATCTAGAACAACCCCCCCCACCCCCGCAGATGTGCCTCAGTGGTGCCCAGATTGTTTTCAGCTAAAGACTCTGAGACCCTGCAGGGTGGAGAGAAATGGCTGCCTCTCCCTGAACTATCTAGAGGAGTTTGAATTAGGGGTCTTGCCCACAGTAAGGGTTTATCAGAGATAATCTATCTGTACGGCAAGCAAAATCCTAATTACTGAACGTGTGCTCTCCCTGCAACGACCTTCTAAAGCCCCAAAGTGCTTTACATCACGCCTGGCTCACAAGGTCATCTGGACCTCATCTTCCCTTTCTGTCTCTCAGCCTGTCCTGTATGCAGAGTTCCCATGCATTGGTCATTTTCACCCCAGTGGGTGTGGCTCAGCTGGTTGGATGTCACTCTGCAAAGGGAAAGGTCACTGGTTGGATTCCTGGTCAGGGCACACGCCTAGGTTGTGGGTTTGGTTCCACTGGGGAATATGCAAGAGGCAACCGATCCATGTTTCTCTCTCACGTCAATGGTTCTCTCCCTCTCTTGCTCCCTCCCTTCCCCTGCTGCTAAAAAAAATAAATAAATAAACTCTTTTTAAATAAAATTCAGTCATTTTCTTCCTGCTAATCTGTCTCAAGCCTATTTAATTATCAGACCAGCCAAAAGAACCTTCAGAGTAAGGGAATGTTTCTTCCTTCCCCACATCTTTAAAACAATGAATTATTAGTTTTCATCTGTCAGGTTGGCAGAAACTTTAAAATGTAACACCTGGAGAAGCTGTGGAGATGCATGCTCATGTAGTGTCAACAGGATAGAAACGGGTGTGACTTCTTTCAAGGACAGATTGGCAGTAAGTTCCACATTTTCAACCTAGGTGTCCTTTGACCCAGAAATTTTACTTCTAAGAATTTTTCCTACTCACACACACGTGCTAAAAGTATATACAAGAATTTCACTGTAGCTTTTTCATGTGATCACAAAAAAAAAAACCTGAAAAACCTACCCATTCATCAACAGGACAGTTAAATATGTAAGTATAGTGAAGGTTGCATAAAAAGAACTTGGAAAGATACACTGATAAAAGCCGATGCCAAAGACGGGCAGAGGAACACCCATATGGGGAGTCAAGAATTGGAGTCAGATTTCTCAATGGATTCTTGTTTCTCCTATTTTGATATTTGAATCCTTTGGATGTATTACCTATTCCAAAAACAAGATTGAATTTTAAAAACAACAACAAGAAGAATGAGATCAGTCCATACTCGTATATGCCAATACAAAATGATCTCAAAATACAATGTTAATAGAAAAAAAGCAAGGTGTAGAAGCTTGTCTAGTATGCTACCATTTATATGGAAAAGTATATGCATTGAAAATGTCTAGACAGACACATAGGAAACTGCTAACAAGGGTTTCCTCTTCAGAGGAAACTGAAAGTCTGGAATGGAAGAATCACTTTTCTTTTCAGGCCCTTTAGTACTTCTTTTTTACCAAGTAAATATAACACAATTGCAATTTTTTAATCCCTACATCAAAATCACTGTGCTAGAACCACCAGGATGAAATCAGCAGACTCGCATAGAAACGATGCAGCGCTTGTTTGCGGGCCAAGGAACTGGCAGTGAGGAAAAGGCCCGCAGCCAGTATCCAGTGACCCAGATGATACATCCAGCTGAACACCGGGCTTTGGGAGCAGAGCAAGTCGACCCAGTCAGGTCCACCCAGGGTTGCGTCCTGCCTCTGCCGCCTGCTAGCTCTGCGACCTCAGGCGAGTTCCTTCACCTCTCTGCACCTGTTTCATTTCTTCAAAACGGATTTCTTATGCTTGCCTTGCCTCTGTTACTATGATTAAATGACATGATACAGATAAGGTGTTTAGTTAAAAGCCTGGCATGTACCAAGCATTTAATTAGTAGTAGCAGGAAAAACGTTAAATTAATTATTGTACCCTGATACTCGAATATTACACGGCTTTTGGAGAGAATTAGATAGGGCAAAGCCTGATAAAGTGGCAAGATCTCCACGCACATTCTTACATGAAAAAAGCAGGCAAGACCAGAATATGTAACAGTCGTTGGAGGGAAACTGTTATGTTTCTATTTTGATTTTTTTAAGCCATATTTCTATAAGTATTAAAAAGTCTGGAAGGCTATATGTCGATCTACAAATGGTGGTTATCTCTGGAGAGGAGGTTTGGGAAGGAAGAATTTAAGGGACTTTCGTGTCTTTATGCATCTCTGTATTGTTTGAGCTTTTCAGGACTGGCATTGATTTTTTTTTTTTTAAGAAATAAATACTTTTAATTAGACAATTAATGGGAATTAGGACCCGTAGGGGCAGGGCGCCCACTCCCGGTTCTGGGCACGGACAGACCTCCCTTCGGCTCCGGCCGGGAGAACGCCGGGCCCCGGAGCGCGCAGCCCCCCAGGGTCCCCGCGCCAGCTGAGCCCGCCGGCCGCGCCGCCGCGCCATCAGCTCCGCCATCAGCCGCGCCGCGTGCAGCCCCGCGCCCCGCTGCTCCCGTCCGCCGGCTCCCGGCAGCAATAATGAGGCACTGCGCGGAGACCGCGGCCCGGGGCGGAGCAGCCACCAGCCGCGCGGGCGCCGCATTAGCATTGTGGAGGCCTTCCTGTTTATTCTTTTGTGTTCTCTTTCCAGCCCGAAAACTCCGCACAACCCGAGCCACGTACTGAGCAGTGGGGTCACCGGGGCAGAGCACAGCCGCCTTCGTTTTAGAGGCCGAGCTGCCTTTGGGGAACCCCTGCCTCACACCCTGTCCATCCAGACCTGCTTTGGGACGGAAATCCAGGGAAAGGGGCAGGGCAGGGGCAGGGGCAGACTTCGGCCCAGAATTAACCCTGAGTGGCGTCTTCAACAGGGAAGCTCCCTGCCGGCGGTCCCTGCAACTCTGGCGCGGGGCGGGGGCACAGGCTCTGGAGCCAGACTGGCTCGAGTCCTAGCTCTGCCACAGAATGATATGGAGCCCTGGTCTACAGCCTCTTCTACATATGCCTCAGTTTCCCCACCTTTATAAATGAAGCTGAGTGCCTATCTCATAGGAGTAAATGCTTCTGAAGCACTTACCTTAAGTGCTTGACACATTATCTAATTTATTCTTTAACAATCCTGAGAGATGCATATTAATACTGTCAAAGTGCATGGGGCTCAGAGAGGTGAAGCGGCAGAAGTCCTGACAGCTGCGAAGCTCCTGCACTGCCGGGGGAAGCAGCCCGGAGCAGAAGTATTTGTCTCTAAGGTAGACTGCAGCGTGCATTTTGTATGCAACTGAAGTTTCCTCACCCAGAAAGGCCTCGGTAACAAATGAACTCAAACGAGGGGCTAGGGAAGAAGCCTGTGCTCGGGGAGGCACCTTTTAGGAAGGAGCTAAGATGTTCGGGTGTTATGCGTGCACGCTTCTGCTGCCCCAGCTTCCGTCAAAGTCAGTGGCTGCATCTCTCCACCATTCATGCGCCTAGTTTGTGCTGAGCAGTGGCAATTATCTGGGTGAGGAGGGGTGGGAGTTGGCAAACCTACAGTACTCAAGACCACAGTATGATGCTGGCGTAGCATTAGACATAACAGACCCATGGAATAGAATTGAGGGACTAGCAATAAACCTGTACATTTATGGTCAGTTGATTTTTGACAAAGGTGTCAAGATAATTCAATGAGCAGGGTGGAGGGGAGCAAAGGGGGGGGGAATGGGACAACTGTAATAGCAAAAAATAATATTAATAATTCAATGGGGAAAGTCTAGTCCTTTCAACAAAGGGTTTTTGGTACAACTGGATAGCCACACCATCATATACAAAAATTAGCTGAAAACGGATCATAGTCCTAAACGTAAGAGCTAAAACTATAGAACTCTTCGAAGAAAACATAGGAGTACATTTTTGTGGCCTTGGGTTAGGCAATAGTTTCTTAGATATGACACCAAAAGTATTCATTCATACACACACACACACACACACACACAAAGATAAGTTGAACTACATCAAAAATTCAAGCTTATAGGCTGAAAAGAAAAAGTGAAAAGACAACCCCCAGAATAGGAGAAACTATTTGTAAATCGTATATCTAGTAAGGGACTTGTATCTAGACTATATAAAGAACTCTTACAACTCAATAATAAAAAGCCAAAAATACCTGAAATTTTAAAATGGGGAAAGACTTTTAATATATATTTCTCTAAAAGAGATATGCAAGTAGCCATTATGCACATGAAAAGATGCTCAAAATCATTAGTCATTAGGAAAATGCAAATCAAAACCACGATTAGATACTGCTTCACACCCACTGGGATGGCTATAGCCAAACAAACAACAGGATGTGGAGAAGCTGGAGCCTTCAAACACTGCTGGTGGGAGTGCAAAATGGTACAGCCACGAGAAAACAATCAAATATAGAGTTATTATATGACTCAGCAATGCTACTCCTAGATATATGCCCAAAAGAACTGAATACAGATGTCCACACAAAAACTTGTAGCCAAATGTCTGTCAATTGATGAATGAATACATAAAATGTGGGATTGCCATGCTATGGAATATTATTCAGCCATAAGAAGGAAGGAAATACTGAGCCATGCTATAATATGGGAGAACTTGAAAACATTATGCTAAGTGAAAGAAACCAGTAATAAAAGGCTACATATTGTCTGATTCCATTTATAGGAAATGTTAGGAATTTCACAAATTTATTGTCTAAAGACAAAAAGTAGATCAGTGGTTACCAGGAGTTGGGAGGTGTGGGGGGAGCATGCTCAGGTGGAGACCGGAACAGGTGATAGGGAATAACTGCTAACTGGTACAAAGTTTCGTTCTGGGGTGATGGGAATGTCCTGGAACTAGACAGCCACAGGCAAAACTGAGAAAATGGGAATTGTAAGGTGGGATCTCACCGCCAGAGTGACCTTTCCTCTCCTAGAATGTTGCTGATCATGCAGTTTAGACCCCTGACTTTTCATATTGTAGTCATGCAGGTTCAGACCCCCTATGCCGACCTTTCCTGCCCTGGCATGTCACTAGTCACGTGGTAGACCCTCCTTAGAAGAGGAACAAGGGGGCCAGACAACAACCTCATATGACTCCCACACGAGCCCTTGCACAACCACTCCCTCAAGCACTATGCCCCCAGAACAATGAGGTCCTGCTGTAACAGGGTGCAGCCAAGAAGGGAGCCCCAAATAGGGACCTGTAATAAGGCCCAGAAGAGCTTGGAGATAATTGGCTCCACACCACAGGGCCACACCTGCCCAGAATGTGGGCAGCTGTGGCCAATTGTGAGAGGAGCCGGAAATGAGGCTGCAGAGGAAGATTAGCGCTGGGATTTAAACAGAGGTACAGCAGCCATTGGGTGTCTCTCTTTTTGGGACCACGCATCTATTTAGGACCATGCGGCTTTGGTGTCTTGGTTAGGACCATGAGGCTTGGGTGAGAGTCAGGACCACGAGGCTTTGGAAGTGCTCCCTTTTGCCACGTGGAGGGTGCTGGGAGGACTGTGTGCATTTGTGGGGAACTTTAGTTTGTGTTATTTCAAATGAATAATAAATTCCTTTCCTTTTCACCGATCTCTGGTATTAAGAGACATCTTTCCTCAGGCGGCAGGCAAAACGAACCTAGATAGGTGGGGAGGAACCCCCTGTAGACTATAACACTGCTCCACATAAAGTAATCTTAAGAACAAAACCTTTGGTCTGTTGACCACAGAGACAGAGTTTTGGTCAAACTAGAGATAACATTTAGGCTTCAGTTGTGTTCCAGCTCCAGGGCCAGGAAAGCAGCAAAACCAGACAGTGATGCCGTAACTGACATCAGGGCCAGCTGCGTTGACTAATGACCCCTACGCTGGCGCAAACCAACTGGCACAGACCACGGCCTGAAAAGGACAAACCTAGAAAGCTGATGAATATTCTACTGAGATCCTCCCCTGTGACCTCCCTTAAAATCCTCACCTCTGGAAAACGGACAAAATCCCTTAAGGCGAAGGACCCAATGCGCACGCTCTCCCCCCAACCTCTCAGACCTCTCCTTCCCTCTTTCTTCCCTCAAGGCACATACCCTTGCTTTCTCCTAAGCTCCAAGGGCCCTTCCTTTTCCTCTGTAAGTTGTTTTGCTGAAACCACACAGCCCAACTGGCTCAATTCTTCTACCTCTGTGACATTCTAAATAATTTTTCTCTTATTATTAGAGTTCCTGGCTCTGAATTCTTTCTCAACCAAATTCAAGGACCAAGGTCTAACTTTGCCGGTTACATCTGGTGCCATTCACCCTTAACACTCGTGATAGTTGCACAACTTTGTGAACATACAAAATCACTGAATTGTACACTTAAAAGAGTGAATGTTAAAGAATGTAAATTATATCTAAATAAAACTATTGCTGATAAGAGAAGGGGTTTCCTGACTGGTGTGGCTCAGCAGATTGAGTGCCGGCCTGCAAACCAAAAGTTTGCTGGTTCAATTCCCAGTCAGGACACATGCCTGGGTTGCGGGCCAGGTTCCCCAGTTGTGGGTATGCAGGAGGCAACCAATCAATGTATCTCTGACACATTGATGTTTCTCTCCCTCTCTTTCTCCCTCCCTTCCCCTCTCCCTAAAAAGTAAGTAAATAAAATATTTAAAAAAAAAGAGAGGCAGGGTTTATGCATTAAAACCTGATGCAAGTAAAAATCATTTTAAAAGTTAGGTAGGTTGGGCAGCAAAGATAAGTGAGTTCTAGGCATCTAGAACAGCATGTGTGAATCAAAGACTTGACAGCAAGAGAGGGGGTAAGGTGGGGAAACTGGAGGAAGTCAGAAGGCCTGGAGAATAGACCCTGAGGAGACGAGAGGCATGCAATGGGTAGAAGACAAATTCCAAGGGTGAGATGCTGGGTCCTGGTAAGGAACTGAGGCTTTCTCCCAAGGACAGCGGGCAGCCAGCTTGTCCCTCTCACTGACACACACCTGCACAGATCTGGACTCACACTCTCCCACATATGGACCCACCCTGTGAGTCCCATCACATCCCTCAATACAACATCTTCTCTTACCTCCACACACGCTCTTCCCTCTGTCTGGAGCTCCCATTATTTTTTCATCCACCTGACTAATACCTGTCCCTCAAGATGCAGCTCAGATGTCACAGCCTCCGAAAACCACCCCTCCAACCTCCCACTGCCTGCTGCCACCCCCACCAACCTAGCCACATCCCATCTCTCCCCTCTGTCAGAGTGCCCAGAGCAGCCTCTGTCCTTGGGCTTCTCACACTGGGTTGTGAACTCTGAGCCTCATGGGGGCTGCCATCACGTTCACTGCTGAGAGCCCAGTGCTGTCCCCATGCTAGCAAGTGCTCTCTCTGCATCTGTGTTGAACAAGCACTTAAATGACAAGGTGAAAGGATGACTCTTCAAGGGGTGTTTCAGCCTCAGCTAGCCTCCATCCTGACCTGCGAGCCCTCCCTGCTGTACCGTCCACTCACGTTCCCCTGGTCCCTGGAACACGTCTCTGGGTTCCAGCAAACCCCTACACCGAAACCTCATAGGCACCGCAGACAGAGTCACCACGGCCCCTCCAGGCTGCGTGAGCTTGCACGCACCCTCCTGAGCACTTGTCAAGCCGCCCTCAGTGCTTGCCTGACTTCCCTTCCGGGGCTACGAGGCTAAAAGGGAATGTGGCAGACATTGAGTACAATCTTCAAACTCAAGTGTCCAAGGGACATTTTTATTATCGTTAAATAACTTAAGTCCAGCTCTGAAGATTCGGGCCTCTAAAACCATGAGAAATTGAATCAGTTGTTGTTGGGGCTCTTCCCTGCCCCAGGGTTGCCCCGGGATGCTGGGGTCCTGGACAGCACCAAGCCTCAGAATGACTCCCTGGTCACCAGCAGTCATCTGTCCTGCTTGTTCCTGAGGACATGCCCAGAAGGCCCAGCCTCACAGCCCCTTTGGCCTAACAGCTCTGCTACCTCTGTGCCAGGCAGTCTGCCTTCTAAGGTCATATTATCTCTACTGGAAATGGGTCCCTGTGGTTTCCTTGGAGGGACCCTCTACCTCCTTCCATTCCAGGTTCATGAAGGCTCTATCCTCTGTCTCTTAATGCTTTCCAAGCCACTCCCCACTCTAAGACACCCAGCATCATTTACTCAAGGAGTTTGACTTCTGCAGAACAAGAGCCCTCTCTTCAATCAACTACTTTGCCTCATGCAAGAAACCCTGAGGCAGAGGAATTGGTAGGGCCAGGCTGTTGGCTTGGAGCTTAGGGATTGGGGAATGGGGTGGGGCGGGGAAGCAAAATGCATTCACCTGTCAAAAACAGATGCTGCCACAGCACACACCAAAAGCCTTACGAGATGGTGCAGGGCCGGGCCTTGTGCAGGAGCTGCATGAGGCCAAGCCTAGCCTGCGCGGTGCTTCCGTTCTCCCCTTGACACCGTTTGGGAAGTGCCCATCATAGTCCGCCCTTAACAAACCATCATTTGTGGGATGGATGAAAGAACAGAGCCCTGGCTGGTGTAGCTCAGTGGATTGAGCGCGGGCTGTGAAACAGTCATCGCAGGTTCGATTCCCAGTCAGGGCACATGCCTAGGTTGCAGGCCATGTCCCCCAGCAACCACACACTGATGTTTCTCTCTCTCTCTCTTTCTCCCTCCCTTCCCTCTCTAAAATATAAATAAATAAAATCTTTAAAAAAATTAAAATAAAAAAAAAAAGAAAGAACAGAAAGATCTGACTTCTTCATTCCCAAGCAGCAAGCATTTCTGACTTAAGCAGGACTGTCAAAATCTGAAAATCAGACACTCAACACCTGACATTGGCCTTCAGGCCCTGTTTGGTTTCCCTGTTGTTCTAGATCAAGCAGAACCTGCAGCCCAAGTGCCCGTGCTGATGGCCCTGCCTGGGCTGCTACTTAAGAGACAGTATCTTCTTGAGCTGCCTTCGGAAAACCCACAGTAGTCCTAACATTGAACTAGTGCTTGCAAATACCAGGCACCCTCCTGCCTTCAATACAGCATTTTGTTTAAACTGCACATAGCAGTGTTACAACAGCCAAAATGTGAAAGCAGCCCAAGTGTCCACCAACAGATAAATGGATAAACACAATGTGGTACCTACATAACATAGAACATTATTCAGCCTTAAAAAGGAAATTCTGACATATGGATAGATGAACTTTGAGGACATTATGCCAAGTGAAATAAGCTAGTAACAAAAAAACAAATACTCCTGCCAGTGGATTTAGTGCCGACCTGTGAGCCAAAGAGTCGTCAGTTCAATTCCCAGTCAGGGCACATGCCTGTGTTGGGGGCCAGATCCCCAGCAGGGGGCCCGAGAGAGGCAACCAGACATAGAAGTTTCTCTCCCTCTCTTTCTCCCACCCTTCACCCTCTCTAAAAATAAATAAATAAAATCTTCTTCCAAAACAAACCCAATGCTATATAATTCCACATATATGAGGTACGTAGAGTAGTAAAAGTCATAGAAACGGAAGGTGGAACGGTGGTTTCCAGGGGCTGGGAGAGTGGGGCACGCGGAGCTGCTGCTTCAGGGCAGTGGAACCTCAGTTTTGCAGGATGGAAAGCATTCTGGAGACCGGGGACACAACAGCATGAACGCACTGCTGAACCGTACACTCAGAAGCGGTTTAGTGGCAGATTTTATGTTATGTATATTTTATCACAATTAACACAAAATATTAAATTAATAACTTGTTTAGACCTTTTTTAAAAGTAGTAGCTTTAGGCTGAATCCCTCAAGGGTCTCAGTAGGAACAGAGCAGCTGAAAGATGCACTTCAAGTTTAACATGTTTGGGTGTAAATGTTTTTAATGTCTGTGAGTCACCCATATATACACACATACACTCAAAATGAGCTCATTTTTCTTCTTTTTTCCGCTCTGAAGGGTGACATAGAAATCATCAGCCCAGGAAGGATCTGAACGACCTGCTGATTACAGGATAATATTCATACAATGAGGTTAAAAGCACTGGCTGAAAAGTTCTTTCATAAAACCTGCTACATGAGCAGAGAAAATAATTTATGAGAACATGAACAATTAGCACTTTGTAAAAAAGAAATAATGCACTTAACTTGATCCCTATATTTAACATCAATTAAAGATTATCCTCATGAATGAAACTCGACCTGGAAATTAACAAGGGATTTAAATTGCATTATGCAAGTGAAGGAGAGAAGCCGGTGCACCAGTGCAGGGCTTCCGATATTCAGCTAGAAAGGCATCTGTACAGCGAGGCCCAGCCATCCCTTCACATCTCTCTGAGCTGCAAGATGCTGCTGCAACCGATAGAAGCATTTCTTTCAGCCCGAAAATCCTGTGATAAAAATCCCTAGTAGCTACAAGCACAAGGTTGACACCTTTCATTTTTAATAATAACTTCCAGGTCATTTTTTTTTACCAGTAAAACTAACCAAGAGATTCCCTTTAAAAGGATGTCTGCACTGCTCCTAGGTTTGAATCTGGATCATTTCCCTAGACCTAATCAAGTGAACATACAGGGCGAGGCCAGATCAGACATTATATTCTGGGTCACCTGCTTCCAAGTCAAAGCACATTTTATTCCCTGAAATGAGCAGCTCAAAGGGTGTAAAACAGGTCTTAGAAAACAAGTGTGGACTAAAGCAATGTGTGGTTTTTTTAAAAATAGTTACCACATACAGGGCCAGACTCTGAGCTAAGCAACCCACACACATCCCACGAGGCGGGTATCCTTACCTTCACTTTACAAATGAGAAGACTGAGGCCGAGGAGCTCAGTTATTCGGGTTCCCACAGCAGGCCTGGGCCTGGGACCCCAGTGCCTCTGTTTCCATAGCTCACAGGTAGTCACTGCCCTGTGCCATGGAGGGCAGATGGGATGGCAGCAGCATGGAAACCCTCATACGAGACAAGCACAAGTGAGTCCCCTCCCACCCACAGTGTTCCAGGGCTCGTATCTAGAACTAGACGCTGAGCTCCCTCCATTTGTCTCCTTCTGATACCAAGCATCCTGCCGCTTCCCAGGGGATGCGTCAGGACCACAGCTCGGATGCTGATTGCTAAGAACTGCCCCGCTGGGAGGAAGCAGAGAGCTTCTTGCCATCTTCCAGACCCCCTGGAAGAAAGGGTCTTGTTCATAGCCCGGAAAATGCCCCCTGAGAGACTGGCTTTGGTTTGGGGGTTTGTTTTTTTTTATCACTGTCACTCTTGCTACATCCAAGTTTTCTGGTTATTTTATTGTTCCTAGTGCCAGATCTGGGGACAATTTACCTCTTTGCTGAGAGAGAAACTCAGCTCTCATAATCCTGGCTTAGTGTGTGTGCCTGCAGAGCACAGGTTTCCCCATTGTTATCTTGGGAAAAGAGAAAGCAGATGTTAACCATTACCCCTTGAGAATTCACCTTGCTGTGCTGTAAAATTCTGCATTATTAACATTCCAAAATCCTTCCACTCTTGTATGCGTCTTAGATGGGAGTCAATTTTTGAGAATTCAAAAATGTGAAGAGGATGGAGGTGGCAGAAGTTTATTAAATTGGCCCAGGGCAGTTTTGAAATGTGAAAGTTTCTCACTCTCTCCATGGCTCTGGGCCAACTCACAGCCAACTCAGCTGAGCAGCCTGCTTGGAGGTTTCTCATTCTTGGGAGGTGAAAGGCCAGTATGGGGGGAAGGGGGGGCACCAAGAGGGGACAAATCTGTCCACCTCCGGCTAGACTCCGGGTCCCTCCGGGAAGAGTGACCAAAGGAAAACATTCCAGACAACTTCACAGCAAGTGCATTAAGTATTAGTTAAATTAATGGCTGGTTTTTTAGGGCAAATACTGGTACGGTAATTGGAAGGCAACTTCTCTTTTATAGAAGCCAGCAATGAAACTCAGCAGTTTCTTATTCCTCTGACCTGGCTGACCCGTTAAAAGTGAGAACTGGTTTTTGTTTTGTTTTGTTTTTTGCTCTGTTTTGGAAAAAAGGGGGGGGAGAAAGGCAGCAAAACCAACATCCATTCACTGCAAACTGTAAAATAATTTTAAAGGATACCTCCCAACACACGCATGTGCTTTGTGGCAAGCTCACTGCAAGTCTGTGAACCAACAGAGCACAGTGAGGGAGTCTGAGGCCTTCAAATCAGAATGCAGGCGGAGCTCTGCCTCGGCCCCTTTCCAGCAGTGTCATCTTTAACAAGTTCCTTGACCTCTCTGAGCCCCAATGTCCTCTAAACAGGAAGAGCAATGGCACCTATTTTATCGGTCTGCTCTGCAGATTAACCAAGGTGATGGCGATAGAGTGCACAGCAACTGGCACACAGTGGGTCCCCCAAACTGTGGCCTGCGGCACAGTATTCTCCTCTTCATTGTTACCATTGGTGAGACGGTTTTTTAAGCGCCCTGCTGTGCTAGCATCCACACATCCTACCCTGAAGCCACATCTGGGATTTTGTTCTGCATCATGAACTAGACCCAAGGATCCCCCAACATGAAACAAACTGCAAAACAAAGGCTGCTCTGATAGGAGGAGGCTCCCTCCCCAAGCCTCACCTCCAACCCCAAGTGTGTACTTCAGAATTCCCAGCTACAATAGATTTACTAAGGACATTTTGGGGTAGGGAGAGAAGAAAGTCAAAATAGAATCTAATTCCTGTAATTAACTGGTTAAGTAGAGGCCACAATTAATGGAATTTTTAAATGCACTGTCTTTTAAAGAAGAGATGAGCCATGCTTTCTGATCTACCTCCAGAGAGGCAGTTGTTCCCTAATCCAAGCGCAAAGTGCCACCCTGAGAAACCCGAGGTGAGTCGGGGCCCCTCCTGAGCCTCAGGCGTCTGGGGAAGGAGGACCCCCATGGGTTTGTTGTGAAAGGTTGGGCCAGTGGAACCCGAGGAGGAGATGGACGTTTGTGCAAGATTGCCACAGATCAGAATGAAACAAACAAACAAAAACAAAGATGGCCTAGTTAACACAAAATAACCGCCCAGGTTAACTGACCCAGAGCCCACAGTCCCTGAGTATTGGGGGAAAGGGAGTCTGCCGAAGCCGCAGTGCCGAGCGTGGGAGGCTGAGCACCGCTCCCTGCAGAGGGAGCTGTGCAGGCGTTCCCCGCCTGAGTAGACAGCCATCCATCACTTCAGGAGAGGCAGCGGTGGGGACGTGAACTCGGTCACCTCCTCCTCCTCTCCCCTCCCCGGCCGGCTCTGAGTTGCCGAGGCGGTGGCGGCAGCGGAGGAACAGAACGCACTGCAAACTGCTTGGCTACACCCTTTGCAAGGCTGATGCCACCGACACAAGTTTTTCCATTTCCCCAAACAGCCTCTCTGGCTGCCAATAAAGACAGCCAGCTGCTCCAGGCCTTTGCACACGGTCAAAGGGGGCCTTACCCAGCGGGTTCCGAAAGGCCCTTTCCACCAAGAGCGTATGTGGGGGCCCCTGGGGACACTCACCTCCCCTCTCCGTCTGCAAGGCTGTGTGGAATAATTACCCGGCAATTTGACGTCGGGCCTGATAGATGTGGGGTCCAAGTCCCCTTCGAAAAATCGAATTCTGCCGCCTTCTGCACCTATAGCACCTAGGATCCCACATTCGCAGGGCATGGCTAAGCCATTTCTGCCAAGGGAAGTTGACAGGCTCCATTAGAGAGCAGCTCTGTCATGGAAATTGTGATCTTAACAGTGGGGTAGGTGGTGGGTACCAATTACTCACAGCTCCCTGCACCACCTGGTCCCTTTCCTAGGGATTACTAACTTATGGGATCAGTGGGTGTTCACACCACAACTCCCTGACTCCACAGGCCTGCAGGGTCCCAGTTGGGGAAGGCATGGCCTGGAGACCCACCACTGAGAGGGAACAATGCCCCTTTGACGTTGGACCCCACTCCTGGGGCCCATTGGTCCATGCATTCTTGGACAAAGCCTCAGATAATTCTCAAAATTCATGCCAAGTGCAGACTTTGCAAAGACTGTCAGCTCTCAACTAGAAAAGTCTTTTGAGCAGGACTCACAGCAGCAGCAAGAGTCCTGGAGTGAGAGACCTGGGTGCCCAGGAGTGGCCTCGACAAAGCCCTCCCCACTCTGAGCTCCAGTGCCTCCCCCTCCATGTGCAACGACGAGGCCCCTAGTCCATCCCTGAGCAGCTCGGGTCCATCCCTGAGCAGCTCGGGTCCATCCCGGCCATCACATCAAGATGGCCACTAAGCCAAGACAAATTCTGGCTGAGACCCCTGCCTCCTGGAAAGCACAGAAGCAACGCTCTGAGGAGGATGTTGACTGGAGGAGGGAAGCGAGAGAATGTTTGCAGACCTCACCTGCCCAGGAGGCAGCTCTCGGCAGGACGCTTACAGGCAGAGACTCTAAGACTCGGAGCCCAAAAGAAAAGGGCCAATAAAGTGAACCCATGAATTCTGTCAACATAAGAAATGTCCAAACCTGTAGAGAATGTTTATGAGTTTCCTTGGAGCCAACCAATCACCGACGACAATTGCAGGGAAGCAACATCTCAACGGATTGAGAAAATGCTCCAGCGAATGGCCATTTTTGCACCTTATTTTATACATTAGAATCAAAGGAGGGGACAGAAGGGGATTACATGAAATCCACTGGTGATAGATTAGGGAGAAGGGAGAAAGCAAAGTGAGGGAAGTCCCTGGGGTTGGGTAAAAAAGAAAAGGAATGGACACAGACTTCTTTCACACTGGTGGGTACAGAGTAGTTAACAGTGAGCAATTAACACGGTGACAGTAACAATGAGGGCTTCTGTGGTGTCCTGCTCTGGTGCAGTGATTGTGCCCCCGGGGGCCTGAAAAAAGGAAAACTGCCCTGACACTCCAAAAGTATGTTATGTAGATGCAAAAAGACGACAGGATCAGTTCAAGTAAAGATTGACCTTGGTCAGGCAGGACACCAGGCCGAGGACGTGACTACCTGAATGACTCACTTGTAGTCAGAAAGACGTAATTTCAGACCATCCTATGTGGTTTCATTTGGTCTGAGTTTGCAAGGATACCATGCAGACCTCCCCTGAGCTTGTCGGGTTTAGTATGTGGCCCCTTTTCATGCATAGTTTCTATCATACAATCCAGAGACAAGAGGACTGACCCCAGCCCCCTGGGTCCCACCTCCTCTCTACTTTGGGAAAGGCAGGGTTGGCCACACCACCACCCACATCTCTCTCCAATGGCTGGACCCAGGTCCCGAGATGTGCCAGCTTAGAGTTGTGCCAATCCCAATCACTCCTTCCCTAACTGTGTGGCCCTGAGGATGAGCGGAGGTGACTCCACCTGCCCTTGGTCTTGGGTCAAGGGAGCATCACGGTGTCTGAGAGGCCGGCAGTAACTGAGCCAAGTCCCCACACAGCTAGTGCGAGCCTCAGAACACCTAAGTCTGGGGGAGAGGTAAGGAAGAAAGCTTACTGTAGGTCACCTCCAAAGGGGCCAGGTCAGGATACGTCGGGTGTCTTCCTTCCATGGATTTCACCTCACACGACCTCGTCGACCCACCCCACGCCGCCCCTTCGAGCCCTGTGCGTGCCCTGGCTCTCCCAGGTCTGAAAGTGTTTGTCACCCCGTAGAGCACTCCAGAAGCGACCATGCCCTCGGAAACCCAGTTGGAGAGCTGGAAACAAGCCCCCATTTTGTTTCAGGCAGGGGAGCCTGAAATGCTTCCACCAGCCTTCCACCTCTGCTCACTTGGACCCTGTAAACCCGGGCTTGGGTACCCACGACAGCGCCTCCGACGGAACAGCCCACGAATCCTCCAGCCAGACCCTCCTGAACTTGCCACGGCTCCCGCGGAGTGCGGCGGAGACCAAGGCTGCCATCTAGCGGGCGCTCCGGGCAGGTGCCGAGGGTGACGGGAGCCGGGCCGGGGTGGAAAGGGCTGCCGGATCTGGAAGCCGAGGACTCGCATGCAAACTTCAGCACGAGCCGTGCGACCTTAGACAAGTTTCGGGCCCTCTTTGAATTAAACCTCCTTTCCCGGTTCCCCCAAAGACGGGAGAAGAAGGAGGCTCTGAGGAAAGCCAGCAAAGCAGGAATGCGCACTGAACAGCAGGATCCTTTTCTAGGAATTGTAAATCCAGAATTGTAAATAAAATGCTAATGATTTATTCGTGCTCAAACTCCGGGGGCTGCGTCGCAGCTTTTGAAGAAGGTTCCAAGCGAGGCTTTCCAGGAAGGCGGGCCTCCCCTTCTCACCTTCCAGGGCTCTGTGGGGCTTACAGACTGTGGTTCTGGCTGAGAGCTTAGAACTGCCCTTCCGAGACTTGGATAGGGGTCAGAGGTTATTTTCCTTCACTCCACAACTGAGTCAGGCCCCTCAGCAATCACCCTCATTTATTCAGCAAATATTTACCCATTACCAAGTACCTACTGTACTAATCCGTTAGCTGAATACTGGCCAACAAAACAGAGGTGGGGTTCACATCTGGGGAAGGTTGATTTAATGAACAATCTAACAAATAAATATATGCAAATTATAGTGAGTGCTTCCAAACAAAAGTACAGTATGGATTTTTAACTTCTAGGATGAATTCCATGAAAGTTCTGGAGGGCCCAGGGGCCCTGGAGGAGTGGGAAGATTTGATCCTGCAATAAGCTTTGATTGTCCTACGTATTCTAAGGTATTTCTTAAAGGATGAGCTTTTTTTAAATGCTAAAACGATTTGCATGCACATCTTCACCTATCATCGAGACTGTCCTGATGCCAGACCTGGCTGGGGAAGGTGAAGGTCCCTGAGCATCAGCAGGTGGAGAACACAGAGAATCCATCAGTCTGCTGTCCAGCCAGCGTAACCCATGGAAGCTGCAGGGACAGGCTCACTTTCAGCTTCCTCTCCCCACCAAGCAGGAGGCTGGCTCACAGACCCTGGCTCAGAGCCACCTGGAGACGCTTCAGTGGCCGCACACCCTACACCGCAGAGCAGGAGACCTGAAACAGCCCTGCCCAGCTCTCCAGTGGCTCCCTGCAAAAGCACATCACAGGCTTTGTTTGTTTTTAATAAGAGATTCTCTTCCCACACTCCCTTTTATGTAATTTCTGGAGAAATGGCGAGTCTCTGGCTAACACTGACCTTTCTGAGGTTCTTTTGAATATAAGATACAAATGTACTAAGGATGATCAGGGGTCTTGCCTCTACCACGAAGCTGATTTGTTTTTTGTTCCTGTTTGTTTTTGCAACTGGGGGCCTCTGCCAGCCCACCAAGGAAATAGTTTCTCTGCCATTGGTCACTGAAGACCCTATCGTTGAGGAAATGCAGGCTGAGGGACCTTTACTATCTCTCCCGCTATGGACTAACTATACTGGGCCTTGGAGATAAAAGAGAGAAAACAGGTCCTGCCTCCAGGGGGCGCACAGTCTAGATCAGGCGCCTTATTGGCAATGCAAGGAATTCTGGGATTCCTTTTCCCTGCCCAGACACCTGAAGACCTAGACCTCCGCACAACCCTGTTCCCCTTAAATTACTGTATGTTTTGAGGGAATTTATGAAATGATCAGGTCCCTAAAGCTAAATAGAAAGAAGTTGGTACTTGGTCAGGACAGCCAGAACTAAAGTTCAAAAATCAGCCTTTTGGGGGCACCCTTGTTCCAACACCCACCCCTTAGGGTGAATTAAGTTTAGATCACACTTTATGTCACAGGAGCAGGTTCAGTGGGTTTCTTTAAAATAATTTGCATGTAAAAAATACCAGCAATGAAAATGAATGAAATTCAGCTAAGGTAACAACACTAACGAACCCCACAATGAAAGAAGACACGAAAGAGCACATGTATGCAGGACGGTTCCCTTTATACAGAGTTTAAAAGCAGGCAGCAATAAGCTGCTTTTGTGGAAAAATGATGAGGAAAGGCAAGGAAATATTCATCACAAAAGTCAAGATTACTTCTAGGAGGGGAAATTTGAGATAAGGGGGGCACACAGTGGGCTTTTGACCTCGCTGGTGGTTGCAAAGGCATTTACTTTATGGTGTATTTATCACATCATATCTGTGTTTTATGCACTTTTAAAAAATGTGGTAGCACGCTTAAAAATATATATTCAAGAAAAAGGAGGAAAAGGAATATACAGTATGCAGCCTATTTTAAAATATGATTGTTTGAAACAGAATTGTTCACTTTGGGTGTCTGTATCCTGCCTGAATTCCCTACGGCTGCTTATATCAACCCTTTGATCCTCTCATGTGGCTGCAACAGAGTGGAATCCTGACTCCACTTTATACATAGAGGGGGGTGAAGAGGTTGGCCCAGGAGACTCGAATTCTAGTTCTGCAGCATTACTAATTCACTGGGTGACCTTGGGCGAGGCCCTTCCCTCTCTGGGTCTCAGTTTCCTCTACTGCACAAGGAGAAATTTAGAGATGATCCCCCAGGCCTATAGCTCTGTGAAAGATGCCTCGTATGTGAGGTGAGGTTTTCTCTGTTTCAGAAACCCCCTCCCATCTCCTGCAGCACCCACCCCGGGAGCCCAACAAATCCTGCAGTGATATCACACTGCGGAGGCTGTGAGCATCCCCAAAGTAAGGCCATCCAACACCCAAGGTGGCTGTCCAAAACTGCCACAAAGGCCGTTCCTGGGGGGATGGACACCCCACCCTGCGCCGCCTCCCAGAGTCCATGCAGCGAGAATCACAGCTCCATCAGTTCTCCGATTCCTCCCCTCTGCTGAGACAAGGGCCGTCTTTGGGCCTGACGTCCTCGGGGACGTGAGAGCTGCTAAAATCCCATTGATTAATCGGGGCCCACCCTTGGATCAATGGCTGGCATTAGGCGAGCTTAGCACAGTTTTATTAGTCTGGCTGCCCTCTTGCAGATGTTATAGATGAAGAAATAAAATGAGGAGGAGAGGGAAAAGGGACAAAATCATTAGTCTAAAAGGAGCAAAAGAGCATCTTCTCTATTTTGTATTCAGATTTAGAGCTGCGCTGGGAGCACACACAACAATCCATTTTTATGCTCTTTCCAGAAGTTCAGCTCAGCCTCCTGATTTCCCATTTTGCCCGATATCTCAGATCCCAGGAGCATTTGGTTGGTAGCAACTGCCAGCCCAGCCTCTGAAACCATTTTCTAGAACCCAAGAAAACACCTGAGGTCCCATTCATTCGTTCATCCATTTCTCACGAGGGCTTTGCATGATGTAAGGAAACAGGCCTAACTATTTGCCAGGTAATCCATCTTGAAAGCACCCTATTTGCTCTGAAGGGACTGGTCCTTCCACAGGTCTTGAAGAAAGAAGCCTGCTATATATACACAGTCCCCACCTTGCCAAAGCTTTAGTTCCGACAGAGGAAACCTGTGGCCTCTACTCACTGAAACTCCCCAGAGAGGCGCTTTGAATGAAGATCAGAAATGCTTTTAAAAGACATCATTCGGTCCCTGGCCTTCTAATGATGACCTCTTCCTTAATTTTGCGATGGCTTCCTCGGCCTCCTTCGATCATCTTGGTAGCTATAAAAAGCTAAACACCTCCTACTAATCCCATTAGGATGAAAGTGGAGGATTTTATTATTCATTTTTAACAGGAGGAAGCTCCAACTCCCCCAGGAAGTGTAAAAGGTGGGGTTTTGATGTATCTGGCACGGAGAGGCTGCGACAAAGCAGCGCTCCCACCCCAGAGTGGACGAGTGGAAATGATTAGGATGACGGGATCACGCACAGAAGTGCATGATCTCCAGAAGCCCAGACTGACCCAATGTGCCGGAGCCCAGCGGCACAGACTGACTGCAAAACCAGGCTGGGAATCCAGGAAAAACCCAAATCCCCCAGAACATCGTCTCCTGATAATTGTGTGTTAAACATTTGCAACTTGCACACAAAGGTAACTGAGTGGAATGGCTCCCTCCAGAACTGCACCGTTCATAACAGTAATAAAGCCCCCGCCACAGACAGCGGCATTATCCAAACGCCATCAACATCAATATTCGTATCAAATGCCATCTGGCAAAGGAGTCTGCACACCTAAACCCCTCCTACTCTGAGACTTCACAGCCTGCCCCTCTCAGCCTGATGCTCAGGGCAGGAGAGGCCAGGCCAGCCGGCCAGTCCCTGAGGGCACTAAGGTATACAGGAAAAGAAGGGCAGGGAGGGCGAAAAACATCCAAGTCTAATTTATTCACTGTCATTGACTTTTCTTTGAGTCTTAATTATGAAGATGCAACCAATTGCTCCTTCACATTGTCATAATAGGAAACTGATTGAGTATTTATATAAGCATCAAAAGAATCATTGTTTTGAAGAGAAACAGAACTTAACCTCCCGCCAGTCCTCTGGGTTGCCTTGCAGACAGCGTCACATGCAGAACCCTATACTTAAGTTGAAAGAGCCTTCTGTAGGGAGTAATTACATGACCCTGGAACTCTAGTTCTTCCTGGAGAGAGAGTCTGGGTGCCTGGAGCACAGCTCAGCTCCTCCTCTGGGGTGGACCCTGCCTCCCCAGCCACTGCATGGGTGTCACCCGGTGGCCTCCTGAGAACCAGAAGTCACCCAGCCATGAGACTCAGCATCTCTGAACTGGGGCATGTGAAAGGAAGGAAGAAGGCAGGAGTCTTGGAGGTCTAGACTTGACAACATGATGCTGGGTGCAGGCAGAAAGAAATACAACAGTGGCCCTGACCAGGTGGCTCAGTTGGCTGGGTGTTACCAGCCAAAGGTCGCTGGTTTGATTCCTGGTCAGGGCACATGCCTGGGTTGCAGATTTGGTCCTTGGTCAGGGCACATGTGAGAGGCAAACGATCAATGTTTCTCTCCCTCTCTTCTCCGCCTCTTCCCCTCTCACTAAAAATAAATAAATGCAAGAGCAGACTTTAAGGACATCCTAACACCATGCTGAGGTTCATCTTTCCCTCTGTCAACTGCAGCTATTATGACTATAAAGATCAATAAATGAATGAATGAATACCTGCTGTATAGGGTTATGGTGGTTAGGGTGAGATTTGAATGAAGTAGTAGTGATGATGATGATGATGATGATGATGATGGCTACCATTTACTGAGTTTAATATGTACCAAGAGCAAGGCTGAGTGCTTCACATCTTATCTCATTTAAATCTTACCACAACCATGCAAGGTAAAGAAGTTACTTAACTCCATTTTTTTAGAAAAATTGGGTAAGCTACCAAAACTCCAAACTAAGTAAACTACTAAGTGGGAGAGGTGGATTTTGAGCCCAAATCTACCCAACTGCACTGGCCACCCTCTTGACCACTATCCTGTGCTGCCACCAGAAGCATTTTGTAAGCCCTGATACACTGAGCACAGGGTTTAGAGTTGGAAGACCAGGGTTCTCTTCCTGGCTCCACTGCTTCAGGGCTGCGTGACCTTGGGTGAGTCACTTTGTCTCTCTGGATCTCAGTTTATCTGCTGGTCTCACGGAGTGGCGGTGACATTCTTACTAGGGCTGAGACTGATGGCTCCTCCTGATGGGTAAAGCACTGCGCAGGTGAAGAGAGAGACCACGGGAGCTTCACTGTTAGGAACAGCAATGAGCAGCAGTAACCAGCGGGGAAGCAGCAGCCACTGCGAAGAGGAGCAGCTTTAGGGGAGCACGGGGGTGGGGGCACAGGGTTGGGGGGACTGAGCCCAGGGCCTGGGGCAGTTGAAAAGCAGAACGACCATTTCCAGCCACTGTGGGCTCTCCAGAGAGCAACCGGGGGCTGGAAAGAGGCTGCTTGGGCCACAGACTAAAGACAGGACTTTGGCCCCACACAAACCTACCTGGGGACAATAATGTTCCCAGAACAAGGGCCCTCGACAGTCGTGACAGGCACATCATTACTCTTGGCAGCAGCTGCAGCATCTCCCATAGGAGGTGTGACCGGCTGGTAAGCACTGCCCTGACTGGTCCTGTCTCAGTGAACATGAAGGAGATGTTATAAGGCAGGAAGCCCTTCTCCCCACCCACTCTAAATCCTTTCAGGAAAGATACTTTGTTGTCTCAACAAATTCAGAAAAACAAAACAAAAAGAAGTGAGCCTCCCAGCATTGGCAGCATCCACACACAACCCACCAAGGACGTCCCAGGGATGAACTTCTATTTGAGAGGGAGGTCTTCAGTCCTATAATAGCCCTTTCTTTCTTTCTTTTTTAAGATTTTATTTATTTTTAAAGAGAGGGGAAAGGAGGGAGAGAAATACCTGACATGTGAGAGATACATTGATCGGTTGCGTCTCGCGAGCTTCCAGCTGGGGACCTGGCCCACAACCCAGGCATGTGCCCTGACTGGGAATGGGACCAGTGACCTTTCAGTTCGCAGGCCGGCACTCAGCCCATTGAGCCACACCAGCCAGGGCTGTAATAGCCCTTTCTGATCACCCAGCACAAAGCCTTCTTACAGGAGACAAGGACAGAACTGGAGGGACACATCTATTTTCTGGGAGAATCTTAAGTGTTTGACTCCACCGCAGTGCTGTCCACACCCTACGTGTCTCCTGGGATGAAGCCCGGTCGCTCCGCGCCCCTTCTCACTCTCCACCTGCCTCTTGGGGCTGGTGTGGCAGACATGTGTCAAGGGCTAGAATGCAGTGGGTCTGGAGGCCAGGATGGGTGGGTTTCCCTGGCCTGGGAAAGAAGACTATACCTCTAGAGGGAGCAGAGTCAGAATGCAGCTCCATCCAGCGAGGCAGTTCAGGATCTAATGGGAAATCTGCGAAATCACATCAAATGTCAGCCAGCATTCAGAGCTCCCCTTTATGGCCCCTGAGGACGTGACTCACAGCTTGGTCAGCCCGGTTCAAAAAGAGAGCGGGGTAGGATGGGTGCCTGGAGTGGACAGGATCGGCTCCCGGCGCCAAGTACCCCAATGCGGAACCCTGCCCTCCGCTGCCTGCAGTCCCCTCCGAAAACCTCAGGCACATTTTCTCCGACTCCCCCCTACTAATACAACCACCCTGGCACAGAGAACTTTTTCTGCTTCTCCCTAATGCATTCAGGCAGAAGAGTCATTAACACTTCACAAGAAATGAAAAATCAAAGGAGGAAGATAATTTTTTTTACTGTATTTTTTAAACATTTGGGAAAGAAAAGTCAGATGTCAAAAAAATCCCCGTTTCTATCTTCTAAAATATGAGCAATTAATATTTTCCATGGAGGTTCACGCTCCCTCTCTTCGTTCTGTGTGCAGGGTATTGTTAAGCCACGCTTTGTAATTTGTTGCTTGTTTAAATATTCAGTCTGTGCTTCATTTGGGCTACACATTTAATTCAGCCAACATGTTCATTTTAAGATCAATACTGTCATAACTATGTTGAAAAATTAAATTATTGTAACTTTATTTACATTTCTTAAAAGTACTGTGAAAATTATTCTTAACCAGGACCTAATCAATGTTAGAGTCTAAAAATATGCCACTCTGCGTGAAGCTATAAAAAGATTAATGTACATTTTTTTACAAGAAATTAGTAGCTTAATGAAGTGGATAAAAACGCTGTCACAATTTTTATTGGATCTAAATTGCATAGTAGTGGAGGTACAGTAAGTGCCTTCCACATAATGACATAATGAGTCATGACTGATGCTGGAAGGCTAATTTGCCCTTAACTGACACAAAACCAGGGAATTAACATCCCAGTCGCTCGACGCCAATAGCAGATGCATTATTTCATTGCACAGCAGGGTTTTTAACTAAACTCTTAACTGTAGAAATATTGATCTATTCTTCTGTGAAATGATGAAATTGGAATTTTTTAAAAGGACGTCTTAAATTATGGCTGCGGCTGTGACATTTGCTTTCACAGGAGCAGCCTGCTGACAGAGCGGAGGCGAGAGGAGTTTGGGGAGGCTGGTACCTGGGTTTCGGAGTCTTTCGTCAGAGGAGAGAGGAAGGGGGGACTTTGCAGGAGAGCCAGTGCCGGCGTTTGAGAGAATGCCTGTCTGTAGGTACGCAAGCTCTGGATTAAATGTTCTTAAACACGCCCTAGCCCATACATTGGTTTACTTTGAAGATTATTTAGAGCTTGCAAGTTGTTTGGGGTAAAACATCACCAAAACAGTGATACTCAACTTAAGTCTGAAATAAAAACTTAGTGGTAAATGGTACAATGGGTAGAAGGAACTGGAGACCCTTATTGGAGACAAGTATAGACACAGTGCCACCCTGGTTTCAGTCTTGTCATTCACTCATCCATTTATTCATCCATCCGTCTATCCATCCGTCCTATATTAGACACCGACTAAGTGCCAGAGATAGGTAAATGCAGGGACTATCCTGAGGTAGCTAACTACTGCTCTGTCAAATAGTTCAATGCAACATATTTCTGTATTTAACCAAGTGAGTCAAAATTCATCCTGCTTTGAAGTATTTACAATAAACCCGGTACTAACCACAGATACTTTGAGCTAACACAACCCAGGATTTCAGAAGAAAAAAGAATGGTGTACTGACAAATACACAGCTGATACCTCCTGCATGACTATCTCTGACACATCAGAAAGGAAAAGAAAAAAAGGAGTGGTGGGATCAGAATTCTTTGCGCTTGAGGAGCCGGGAGACCAAACCTGTTTAAGTCCATTCAACAAGCCTGTATTATGTCACATGACCTAGGCCTGGGTGAAGAACTAGATGCGGTTAGATCCAGTGGCTCTCAACAACACTAGCTGACATTAAGTCACATGGGGACAGGCTTATTTAATTGGTTTGGGATGGACCTGGTACCACTATTATTTACAACCACCCCAAGTGGTTCCAGAGTGCAGCTAGGGTTGAGAACCACCGCTACGAAGGCATGCACCATGCTTCTCAAACCAGAGGACGTGATGACCAGGCTCTGAGCAGGAGCTGCAAGGCAGAGAGCCACAGGCAGGCCGGGGTGGGGGGGGGAAGCACAGGAGAGCAATTCGACGCAACGGAAACTACCGACGATGAATACAGTCCCCTACTCTGATTCTAGGACCACGCTCTCTTGCATGTTAACAACCAGTAAACATCTCCTCTGCATCTTTCCTTCAATTGTATAGGATTCTCTAAAATATATATATGTACCTTGTTAATTATAAAAACAGGATACATATTCATGGTAGAAAAATTGGAAATCACTGTCAAAGATGTATAAAAAAGTAAGTGACTTTTCAAATCTGTTACTTTAAAGAGGTACAAATCAATCCATTTAAAAACATCCTAAAATTGATTGCAAAATCATGTGTGAAGATTCTGTTCTTGAACTCTCATCAACACGAACATCACCCTTTGGGAAAAAAAATCCTGTTTGATAGAGAAAGGGAAGCCCTTCGCCACTTTAACATGCATTTCCCTGTTACTTACGAGGTCTTATGGTTTCTCACATGTGGGGCCTCTTCCATTTTGCATGTGTCACACACCGATAGCTTTTCCTCATTTTATTTTGGAATGTGCTTCTTCCCAATTTGTGAAGTTGTACTACGAATATTAACTTTTTCTATTATACATTAGCAAACATTTCTCCTAAGGGTTTCTCCTGTTTTGTGTATAGTACTTTTGACATAAAGCTTCCCATTCTTATGGTTTAAAAAGGGCAATAAACAGAACTCTTCATTAAACTATTTCTAATATCTTTTGTGTCTCTCCTCCCTACCTGCTCTGCGTGTTGACAAGCCCCTGTGACTTGGAGTTCAAAGATGGACAGTCACCTACAAACTGTGTAATTCAGGGCACACCAGTTCACCTCTCTGGGCCTCCATTTTCCTCCATCTGCACCCCAACTTTTGTCTGAATGAAATTCAGTCATTACTCTAATGGCAAGAACGTGGCTGTCTTACTTACCGATAGATCCCCAGCCCCTGGAACAGAGCTCTGCACCTGGCTAGGTACTCACTAAATATTTGTTCAATGATGAATAAACATCTGGTTTGGACCCTAGCACAGAGCAGGCAACCCGTAAATACTGGTCACCCACGGCAAGCCCAGACATCACTGTTCCTGAGAAGTCTTTCATGAGTCAGAAGTGGTATCTTCCAGTCCTGCCATTTACATTTTCTCCTTATTCCCAGCACAGCAAAGTAGGTATTGGGTGTGCAGTAGGAGGCCAGGCCTATTCTGAGCACCCCTGGCGAGTGCAAAATGCATAGAACCTGCCTAACCTGGTGCTGGCCCTTGCAGGATTTCATGAAACATGCAGAACCATTCAAAGCAGAGGTGAGATGGGCCAGAACGTGGGCCGGGAGCCTCACGGAGAAGAGAGATCAAGAAGAGGAAAGCAGGAGCAGGGAAGGCTCGTTAGAGGAGAGAACACCAAGGGACTTGATGGATGAGGACACTTGGACACACAGAGAAGAGGAAGCTGGCAGGCCAGATGGTAAAGCACGATCTAGGCTGATTTTCATCCCTAGACTACTGGCCGAATGTGCTACTTGACCACAAGAAAAGTACATTTTGTATTCACGGTTTCCCTCACCCGGGCTATTTTACTGGCTCATTGACACTTGTACCATATGCTAATGTACTGGTTTCAAGAAAAGCTCTCCTTTTATAGTTTTTACACATACAAGGGAGAAGTTTGGAAACCTTATAAAAAAAATGTGAAATCCAGAACACTCAGCCAAATCAAGTTTTTCTTTTCTGTTCTAAATATGCTTCCTGAGTGGTTCATGTTCAGATTCACAACTGGTTCTTCACCTTTTTGAGTACAGACCCCTTGGAGAAAACAGAAAAGCCAGACTCCTCTGTCCAGTCGGCACATGTAATTTTGCACATAAATTCAGGAGCTCTCAGAACCCCTGTGACCCGTCTGTTGACTCCTGGAGCTACACAGTGAACTCCTTGCATTAGAAGTTGGCCCTGAAGAGTATCCAGCAAACCCCAGACTTCAAGTTCTGTAGTCATAATCCCTTTGGCTTAAAAAATATTTTTAGCATTTTGTAACTAGCCACAAAAACTGGATCTTTCCAGTTCACTTCTTTCCGGAGGTTATACCCTTTTTCACTCCCTACCTGCCTGAGCTCCTAGCCAAGAATCATGACCCATACAGCATGTAGGTGCTGTTAGGATAATACCAGGTGCTATAACAAATAAAGTCCCATGATCTGAAAGCCCTCACATCAGAGACATTTATTCACTGCTTGTGTAACTGTCCAGTGTGTTTCTGTGTAGCAGAGGAGCCGTCCACAGTGTGATCCAGGAGTCCAGGTTCCTTCCACATCAAGGCTCTGCATTGGCAACAGTGTTGCTGTGTGCATGGATAGTAATCTGGGGGAAGGGGAAAGGATCATGCATGGAGGATCCCACATAAGAATATTTTAGAGGCTAGGCCTGCAAGTGGTATATACATCATTACCACTCACTTTCTATTGGCCAGAACTCAATCACAACACCATCCCTAATTGCAAAGGAGGCTGAAAATGTTATCCCTGTGCCCAAGAAGAAGAAATGTGTTTGGTGAACAGGTATCCTGCCTCTGCCACAATGGGTGTCTACAGCTACTTTTGAAGAGCTCTGGGTCAAGCTGTCCAGAGTCCCCATGTAGCCATTATCCTTCCTCCTTATGTATACTGTTTCTAAGGAGCTCTGCTACTACCTAGAAGGCAGATGTTTGCTCTGGCCTGAGACACACGGGACTTCAAATGCAAGCTTAGCTAATGATTAGTGATATGCTCTTGCAACTTCCTTAGCCTCTCTGTGCCTCAGTTTTCCCATCTGTAAAATGGACCATAATAATAGACCCAGCCTCATGACATTGGGTGGATTCTATGAGCACAATCGCTGGCAAGTTGTAAGCACTCAAATGTCATCACACCAATGATACTAATAATTACTGTAACAAAATAATAGTATTATATTATAGGCTAGTCCAGATTTTGAAAATAAAGAGAAGCTAAGGAAGCCTTAGCTCCTTGTAAGAACTGAGAAAAACTGTGATAAGGTCTGGCCTGGATGGGGTAAAATGAAAAAGAATACCAGTTAAACAAGTGCTTCTATAACCATTATCTTGGATTAGAAAGAAATCAAAACTAAACAATTTAGGGATTTAAAAATACATTGGGAGAAGAGATAAGGACCTAGAGAAATAAAAAGTGACCCAGATCTCCAGTTTGGAGGTCCTTCAAAGTCACTCCCAGGCAAAATCAAGGTCTCTTATTTGTTCTCATTCTTCAGGTCTCTGTGCCACATGTCACAGAACACCTGGTTTTCCTCCCACTGCAAGCGTCATTCTGACTTCTAGCCCAGCTCTCCTCCTTCCATCGCCTGACCATGGCCTCCCCAGAGATCTTCCCCTGTCCCCTCGGTGTGCAGGCTGTCTTCAGCTCAGCCTGTTCCCTCCCTCCAGCCTCATCACTGCAGTCGTCTGGAGAGCATTTCCACTGAGATCCAGTGACCCCTGACACCTAAATGAGTTCCTTTTCGCCGAGTAGCCTGTCTTTCTCAATTATCCTATTTCTATCAATAGACTGCCACAGGGGCCGTGCAGTGAGGAAACAAGAGCCCAAGGAACCTTCAGTCCAACCAGGAAGAGCTACAGTGCAGCAAAAAGGCAACCTCCGAGCATGAAACTGGCAAATAGCTCTATTGCCAAAGTCAAGACCGGTATTAGGGGAATGGTCAGTAGGGCTATACGCCCACTTCCTGGGCTGTCTCCCAAAAGCTGTAAAGCCAATGCATTTTCTGGGACAAAGCCCCAGTACAGAGTTCCAGCATTGCTTTTCAGAACAAGATAGGTCTGGCCTGCTCAAACACACTCACATTCCCTTCTCAGCTGACTCATTACCCAGAACACCAAGTTTGCATGAAAATTTGCATAGAGACCAGAGGACATGGAAATAAAAGAAGGAATATTTACAATTTATCAAAATGAGTGTGTTAGTATCTTTTAAAATAAAAAGAATTGTAGATTAAATTCCATTTTTATAGCCCAAGCTTCCATCTGTTCTACAGGTTATATTACATCAAATTAATTTTCTGATATCTGATCACTTTAGCTCAAAAGATTTTAAGAAAAACTTTTTTTTTTAAGCGATATCTGGGAACAGAAGTTTAGTCCATTTGGGCCTTCCGTGTCCTGGTGATTTGTCCTTCTCAATGATACGGGCAACGGCCCCTGTGCCTAACACTGCGTCAGGGTCCACAGCATTGAGCATGGCTTATGAGACGGTTCCAAGCAGGTGTCCGGGACCCACACTGGGCTCCCAGGGGGATCCGCACATACCATGTATTCGTTCAGCACAGGTGTCACTGACCACAGAGGCACCTCAGGGCAGTCGATGGGGTCTACAGAGCAAAAGGAGAGCTTAAAGAGTTTCTGGTCCAACCCAGCAATGACTGGCTTGGGGTAGTAGGGGCCAAACAGCTTCTCTCACAAGAGGTGGGCCACCACGCTCTTGAGGGCGATAAGGCTTGATCTACCCACCTTCCTTCAACCGACGGAACTCGAGGCGCTGGGCAACAGTCTGGGTATTGGTGGCTAGCCCAGCCAGGCCAATCGCCATGGGAAAGATCTTCTGGAAATCCATGGTCACCATGTGGGCCTGGATCCCTAAGTGTCTGCTGGCAGTGATGGCCACACAGTTCTTCCCTTTCATGGACACGATGGCCCCTCCTTTATAGGGTGCAACAGACAGGATTGTGGTATAGTAGGACCTCCAATCACCACAATCCTTTCGAAAGTGTAAAGCTCTTCTCTTTTCCTCCCTGGCTACTTGAAGACTGGCCACCATCACGAACGACACAGTAACTATCTGGACCAGAAGTTCATGAACAACAGACTGCTTCAGCAGAAACAAGAGGTCATCGACGTCCTTCACCGTGGGAAGACAACAGTACCGGAGACAGAAATTTGGGGAAAACGAGACAAAATGTGCAAGACCACACCAGACATCGTCTTTGTGTTTGGATTCAGAACCCGTCTTGGGTGGCAGGACAACGGGCTTTGTCACAGTGTGTGGTTCCCTGGATCACACCAAGAAAAACGAGCCCACAGACTTGCCAGACACTCTGCACGAGAAGCGCCCGGGAGGACAGAGGAGGAACACAGGAGCGAAATGAGAAGTCAGGGGCCTGCACAGGCTGAGCGCCGGCAGAAAGCGATGCTGGGCAGTGGGAGCAAAGATTCCATCTGTGGTGAGTGTGCAGATTTTTCGTGAGAGGACTAACAAGCTAAGAACTTCTACGTGAAAATAAAAGTGTAAGGATCTTCAAGAAGTCGTAGAACTTTTAGGCCAACACACTGGCAAAGACAGGCACGCTGAAGTTGGGGGGACAGGGCGCCAACTACTTCCCTTCTCAATTCCTCATTATAACTGTCCTTTTGCAAATTTCTCAATTATATTTTAGATGGTCTGGAAGATGCACTGATGTATCTAACTCTTTTTACATTAAAATCTGCCTTTGCAGAACAAAGTCACGGCTGGGCATTGTGGAGAGATGATATGGTTCGGTTCTAAAAGAAACAGAAGCAAGTGTCCACGGTAGGACAATAGGCTGTGGCCTTTTCCTTTGCAAGATTTTAACCCCTAAGTGCGAAATGATTACAGCACACCTTATTTGAGGGACAGGAAAGTGATAAGAGCAGACATTTTTATTCAAACACGTGGCATTTCCTTCCTTGGGAGCATTTAAGAGCACATACGTCTATCTACAATGGATGGCGTGTGTGGCAAGCAGTTCACCTGCTACAGGAGTGTGGATAGAGTGGTCTTCTTAAAGCCCGTTTGTAGCCCATAATCCACAAAGCAAATGACTCTGTGACCTTCATTCTAGCCAACTGCCAAAAAGCTGTTAACAGATACAATAAGGGAAAATCACAAACTGCTCCAGTTCCAAATAAAATGTCCCAAATCAGCCCTGAATATTATTTCAGAGGAAATAATGCCAGCAATTCTTTGGATCTCAAAGTTAGGTGTACACTTGGGGTGATATAAGCAATTCCAACTTTGAGAGCAGAGCCGGTGTGAGCCAGGAAGCTAGAAGCCATGCTTAAGTGATACAACACCACCACCTAGAGGTTAAATACTAAGAATTGGACACTACAGCTGAACCCAGGGAAAAGCTGGACAAGCACCACCGGACCAGAAAGGCACCCCGCCTGCCTTCACACTTAGCTGCAATGAGAGACGATTTAAGTGAAAACAGGTTTTCTTCAACATACGAAATACTGAGGAAACACTACAGAGTACCAAAACAGGGTTCCCCCATCACCACCTACAGAACAGGTCTCAGCGGAGAACAGGCCCACCCACGGCAAGGTTCGGGGGGAGTGCAGTAGCCTCTTGTGAAGAATGTGGCACTTAAGCTGAGCTTAGTAAAGTAATTATTTCTACAGCCCAAGGGAAGCAAATTCCAGGCCCGAGGAACAGCATGAGCTACTGAGCTCAATTGTGAAAATCTACAAGCTTTACAATCAGTTCATTGAAGGTTGTAGAGACACTTGAAAAATGGAATAAAAATCATTTTTATTCCACAGAAAACTTTTTCGTAGTGTCCTTCAGTATACTTTATTATATGCTGCTTGAATAGGCACTTCATAGAGGGTCAAATAAACTTAGGAACATGGGATACAGACCAAGGTAGGTCTATTGCAGGTCTTCTCAAATACTGCGGAGCCTTCAGTATTTGACTGCACATAGTAACTTTCCAAGATAGTACAGAATGCTGTTTCCCAAATTTAACTATTAAATTCATTTTCTGCAAAACATCTCCTGAGCAAACCCTCCCTCCCTACTGGGGAAGCAAGGTCAAGCGGCAGTTGAAGGACGAAGGTTCTACAATCAAACTGCACAGATTCCAATTCTACCACCACCACTCACAACTGAGCCTCCCGTGGACTGTTTCTGCAACGGCAAAATAGCAACGTACACCTACCTTGCAAGCTATTGTGAAGATCACAGAGGGTAATACACATGAACCACTAAAATCACTGGTCTCTCCTCATGCTCAGTCTCCCAACTCCGTAGGAGCACTCTGGCGAAGAGACTATTAACAGAAATGTACTCCAGCTATGCCCAACTGCTTGCTGCCTACATTCCCTGAAAAAAACTATGCTCTTTCCGGCTCTCTGAGGGTGGGAAGTGTTTGTTACTTTACTGGCTCAGCTGGAAAAAAATAATGTAATTTACTAACCTCTCTGGAGTGTAACTGGAAGAACTTTGAGTATTAGCAAAACAAAACAGGACAACAAACAGTTAACAAAGTCCACAAATCACACACATTGCTTTCCCCAACTGCAAAGTCTGTAACTATCAATTTTATCTTTGAAGTCACTTGTTTCTCTGCATAAGTACAGAACTCAAAACTTGGAAGTAGATTAACACAACTCACAGACATCATTATACACTCCTGTATGCTTATGTGCATTGTGTGTGTGCAAGAACACACAAATGTGTGTGAATGGGAGAAATACCTTGCTGCAAAAGATTTTCAAGGTTTTATTTCACCATCTGTCCCTGCTCCCTCTGAGGTAGCCTGGTAAAGATAAACATCCATTGGGATGGAAAATGTATCAGGCAAATCCTTCTAATTTAATGATTCTTCCACTTCCCTTTTTCTGAGTCATCTCCTTTCCTCATTCATATTATTTCTATTTCATCATTTTCACCTCTTCTCCTTTCTCCAAACTTATAATTTACCATAGTAGTGATTAAAAATATTTCTTGGGCACTTATGTGCCACGTTATAGTCATCTAGAGGCATCACCTCCATTCAACCAATGGGAGCCTGAAGCCAAAGGTAAAGGCAGGCAGCACTGGGCTGCCACACCTGGAGCACAGGCCCCGCCCAGCCACCAGCTAGACCTATGACGAGGCTGGCCACCCCTGGGCTACCAGGACAGTGCAGTTTACACCTATAGCGCTGGCATCTCTCTCAACAGTGTCCTGGTCTGGAGCTTAAGTTACATGGTAATGCCACCTATAACCCTAGAAGAGACTGTTTAATCCTCCAGACTAAAGTTTCCATAATTTGAAAAAGGACTCAGGATTTGATAGTATTTTAAGCTTTTCTTCCCATTCTGTTTCTGTGATTTCTATTTCAGAGTTTTAAAACTGAATTACCAAAGTAGCCCAATCATAAAAGATCTTTCAGTTCCCCACCCTTTTATAAGCTAATGTATACTTGACTCCAATCAGTTTAGTCCCAACCTAACTATATAAGCATCTATATAAACAAACACCGATTTAACTGATATTTAAGGGTCAATAATGAGTATCTTTGGGACCAGAAGAAATGCATCACAAGCTGGAATTGGTACAAATTTTCGATATAGTGTTCTACTTAATTCTCCTCCCTAGCTTGGATATAATACATCAATTACGCCGGGGCCTGCACATTCCCCACCATGAGTGAGATCTGTTAGTATGAAACACCACAACCAAAAAGCCATTTCACCTGGCTGCAGACGCCCTATCCTAAGCAGAAATGGCCCAGGAGAGCTGACTGGATACGAGGCACGAAATTCCTGCATCACACTGAACCTGAAGTCTCGAAACAGGCATGTTACCCATAGTGGGGCAGCCCTGTGTTCTACCACCCCACCTCCTCACATCTTAGGCAAAGAAAAAAACTGACTTTGGTGTAAATACATTTATTGATACCCATTTTATATAGCTCAATGAAATAATCTATAAATATAAAAGCACTTTTCTTTTGGATATCACCATGGTCCGTGTAAATCCTCAGCAGTCAGAGTCACCTGCAGGAAGCGCTCCACGTCACACTGTCAGGCTTACAGACCTGAACATACATATTTCATTAAACAGTGGCACTTATGTACTCAAGTGGTCCAGTGGCTTTGGAATATGTGACTACTGGGCACGTGGAGGAAAAATAATGTGTACGTTTAAATCAACAGAAAGGGCATCAACCACCGACGAAAAGAAACAATTATGAACCAATGCGCGGGGCGAAGGAAGTGCCCCAGCCAACACCCGGGGTCAGGAGACTGGCGACGAAGTGCGCTGAACTCCGCACCTGTGCGGTGCCAGGGGCTCCCCCAACTCCCAGGGGCAGTCCACCAGTGCCTGAGGGCCATTCATGGTCAACGAAACAGCAGTACTTAAACAATCTAGACGGCTTAAAATAAAAGGTATGTAGCTGCTGGTATCAGATTGAAAGAGAAATGAGTTGAATATTTCAATGACGTAATGAGTTTCTCCCCCAGAAAGAGGAGACTATGAGGAGAACATTTTAAATTCCCTTTGCTACACTGATCGTGATCACTTTTCTTATGCAGGAGAAAAGAATCCAGTATCGGGTACCCAAAACACAGGTGCACAAATTTTCTTCTGTTTTAAATTTTTTTCCTTAATACTTCCATTGTTGGACTTTGCCCTTGACCTGATGCAGCATAAAATGTTCTCGTTTCTTCAGTAACAAATACAGGAATGTCCTTTGCTACAGTCAGACCATGAGTCTTCTGAGTGAGCAAGCAAATGCATTTAAAAAAGGTCTTAGGTATGCAATGCCCGAAATTGAAATCTGAGGCAGTGTTAGAACTTAAGCAAGGCAGCATTTTTAGAGACTACTCAACTGAAAACCTAAATGAAGCATATAAAAAAACTCAGTTCTATTATTTTCAACTGGTAAATGATGGCAACATTCCCTGGTAAGGATGGGTAAGTGGTGTTATCTCCAGTCCAAAATATCCCAACTACTTAAAGTAGGACCCCAAAAAGGAGAAACACATACTTGAGTTCTGTGGGTTCTAGAATTCTTTTTTTTTTTT
Source organism: Tonatia bakeri (assembly GCA_004024845.1). NCBI lineage: Eukaryota > Metazoa > Chordata > Mammalia > Chiroptera > Phyllostomidae > Tonatia > Tonatia bakeri. Next base: position 303,215 of record PVIA01000896.1, read on the forward strand.
TTTTGCCATTTTTTAAAAAGAAGAAATAGTAGTTTCAGTTGTACACCACTGATTGAAGGGGTTTTCATCCAAATGAGAAACTCTGCCCCTCATCTCTAGTGGGACAGGCACCAGATTCCCACAAGCAGCAACTCCCATGTCCTGTGTCACGTGGTGTCTGACCCTGGAGTGAAGAGTAAGCTGACACAGAGCCCCGACCACTGGAATCCAGGCTAGATGGCGTTTCGTGGTGTGCCGTTGTGTGCCAATGCTTTCAAGCTGGGGACGCTGGACTGGTGACCACAGCCCCTGTGAGAAGTCACACCCACCTCAAAAACCTCGTGAATAGCTTTTCGGAAACAATGGAAGTTGTAGTCTATTAAACCTGCAAGAGCAAAAGAGAAGATCAGTCCTCCTAAACGTCAGCAGTGAAAGTATCTCCTAGGACACACTGGCGACAGAAATGATGATACACATTATACAAACTCGCGTCCAAATAAGGAATTCTCAACAGCAAAAACAAACAAGCATATGCCCAAAGTGTTAACACTGGTTACCTCTGGAGTCTGGGAGTGGACAGTTTAACATTAACGAAATAAATGAAATACTACTAATTGTTTAATGTCCATTAAAATCTCATGCAGAAGGGCAGGGATGTGTTGCAGTGAGTAACAGATTCTGTAGAGCCACAGGTAGTTAAGTAACACGATGTAAGTGATTTTCTGAAATCTAGCGTTCTTTTGAAATAGAAGTTGATACATACACAGGGGTGAGCAAAAGAGGTTTATAAGGTGTTTGTATGGAAATAATACAATTAATAAATAACAACCCAAGAATGAACTCTGTGCTTCACCCACTCACAGCTGCAAACCTACTTTCTGCCCACCCCCGTACTTGCTGACTTCACAACCTCAGGGAGGAGGTTGCCGCAGCACCGCCAGTCTGCAGGGACCTTAACACTGGCGTCACTGACGGGGGAAACAAAAAGGAAACCCAAGAAACAGTTCCAAGTAACAAATGGTAAGGTCTGGTGAAGATTCAATGTGAGCAATACAGGAAAGGAACGGAAAAAGGACACTGAATGCCCTTTACCTGCAAGATTCCTTCCAGCAATACCACCACACAATTACCTGACCATGAGAAAAGTAAACTTGGACACCAAAATAATATCATAACTACCAAGAGAGTAGGGTGGCCAGGACGGCCATGAAACAAAGGGGAAAATGTTCAACAGCTCTTGACACCACGGCAAGATAACAGTCACATATTTAAGTGGGACAGGAACATGGGCCCAAGTCGGAGCTGCAGATGTGAATTTTTCAGTCAACCGCATAGAGAAGATTAACGGAAGCCATGGGCTGGGTGAGCTGACCGGGAGGAGTGAGCAGAAAGACTCGACTCTGAAGAACTCTCAGAACCGAGAAAAAGAAAACAGTCAAAAGAAACAGGAGATGGCGGTCAGAGAAACAAATACATGAAACAACCCAGAGGGTTCAGCTTTAGGAAAGCAAAGAGAGAGTAAGATTCAAGTAAGGAAGAAGAATGCTTCAAGTAAAGAGAGGAGGACAGAATACTATTCTTCAGAAGGCTGAAGAGGCTACAGAATGAGGAAAGGCCGCTGAATGCCGCACGGAGGTAACGTGTAACCTCCGAAAGAGTAACCTCAGTAACTGGTTCAGCTGGAAGCCAAATGACAGGAAGCCGGGTAATGAACAGATCTGAAATAATGGAGGCTGGAATTAAAAATTTGATTTAAAATAGAAGATCGAAAGAAGGAAGGAGTAAGTATGACTATATATGGAAGGGAAGAGACAAAAGTAGTTTGAGCTTTTACTCATCTAACAGCGATTTTCAACCTTTTTCATCTCACGGCACACATCAATTATACACTAAAATTCTACAGCACACCAAAAAATTAATTTTTACCAATCTAACACCAACAAGAACAGGTATCATTTTGATTCCCTCACACCGAACCATGGTTTTACTTGGCAATTTAAGGAAAAAGAGGTCAGTGCTCCTGACTGAACAGTTACTGTGTATTCTAAAAATTCTCGCAGCACTCCAGTTGAAAACCGCTAGTCTAACGCTGCAATGTTATTTTCTCGTTTTCAAGAACCTAAAAATTATGACAAGAGACCTTAACATAAAGACAGCGTTTTAAAATGCCATTACCTTTTCGTTCAAAACTTTCTTCCCTAAGAATGCAGACCAGTGCCAGAAATTTAGTCACTTCCTTCAAATAAAGGACAGTTGTATTATTCAGCTTGATAATTGCCATAGACTCTTTGTCATAGGCACTGCCACTGCCATCTTCCTTTAACCTGTTTCAAGAGAAAGGACTGCTCATTACTGGGTTCTCAACTAGGTACTGTGTCGCATTTCATTTGCAAAATGACAAGTTTTTCTACCCAGTTTCCCAAATATCTTTTGAGAAAGAAGAATACAGGCTTAAAAATATTGGCACAGATGTTCTTTAAGTGTACAGGGTTCCCAGACCTTGATGCAGCACCCCAGGCACTCACGCCTTCATCTCATTTACCCACGAAGCATGAAACACAGCAGGCTCACATCTTCCCTCGGCTAATCTGTACTGACACGGTCTGCAAACAATGAAGGACCTAAAATACGACAACTGCCACTAGTGCAAAAAGAGTAAGAAAAAAACTAAAATAAGCAGTCTATCAAAGACACTGGAATCCCAATGCCTGAAAGTAAGCCGGCTTTACAGGGTTTGAAAACTTCCATTCATTAAACTAGAACTGTCATTCATTCTAGAATTGTTAAATGAAGTCCCCCTTTGAAAAATGTTAATCAACAGTCAAGTAAGAAGCAAATTAAACTTTAATAAAGCAAACTAAAGTGCACGCACTGATTAAGAATAATGAGTAATGGGTATTTTTCTTCCATACATTACTTTATAATGTATTTTACAATATACCTTATACTGAAAATGAACTTTGTATCTCCTTCTCACTTTTTTAATTACAGAAAAAATCAGTTTACAAAATCTTTGTTTTAAAGAAAAAGCAAATGTTCTACTCATTCGTTTTTTTAATTCGGAACGAAAACATGAAACTCTACTGAATATTATAAACAGACATCTCATTTTCATTATGGAAAAAATCAAAACAAAGGAGGCTATGTAATCACAACAGTGAAAAAGAGAAATGCAATAGACAGGTAAAGAACAGGAGACAAATGCACTCTGCTACTCAGAGGCAGCTACAGAAAGACACTGACAAATTAAGCAAAAACACCAAGGCGAAGAGTAGGGACCGAGAAATGGAAGAGGAGCTCCGACTAGGCTGAGCAGAGAGCAGCAGACACAGGGCGCAGGTTCAGAAAGCAAAGGCAATGCCAGAGCATCAGGCAGTGCTGACGTTAACAACACGGCAGTGATCTTCAACCTCTTTCATCTCACGGCACACACAAACTAATCACTAAAATTCAGCAGCACACCAGAAAACATTATTTTTTGTTGATCTGACAAAAAAATAGGTATAACTTTGATTCATTCACACCAAATGGCTATTGTGTTGGCTGTTGTCAATTTTCTAATCTGACAATCTAAGGAAAAAGAGGTCAGTCAGGTATTGCATGTTTTAAAAATTCCTGCAGCATGCACACCGGTGTGCCTGCTATGGCGCACTGGGTGAAAACTGCTACATTAGGGGAATCAGGCCTATCAGGGGCAACAGAAGTTATTGGCTTTTGAAATACCAGTAATTCTCCAAAGTTTTCACTCATCCTCTGGGATAATGTACAAAATCATATCTTTGTTGGCTTTTGTAAATTTCTGTATGGAGTTTGGTGAATTTCTATAAAGGAAGAGTGTATATTTTAGAGATTTACTTTGGAAACTCAGATATACAGGTCAAATTTTTAAATGTATAGTCCTTCTGACACCCAAAATTCCAACTTCCTTAGGGATCCCTCATTCCACAAAGCCTGAGGTTAAATTAGGAACCAGTACCCACCATGTCATTCAGAATGCTTTAAATAAATTAATCTAGTCCCCTGATCTAGCTAAGTCCCTAAGTGAGAAGATGCAGTACAACCCTCCCTGCCACCCCCACTGCCAAATAATGGCTCTATTAATTGCTCTAAAAGTCTGGCTCTAGTCACACTTCTTCAGCTGTTCTTACCCATCCTCTCTGAGGGAGTAAGACCCAGCAGCCCCCCTACCGAGAAACCATGTGCCAGACTGAAGCACTGTGGTCAGAGTAAGTCCACCTCAGGCAATACTTACTGGAGGCCTCAGAAATTAATCCCCCTGACAAGTCAAACTGGTAGATTTCCACCTGGGATCTTAGAGAAATATGTACATAACTTACCCATATATACAAGACACATCAATTACAACATCAATCATGTCACAACAAAGCTCGTAAGATTGCATATCCACAGGAGAACTATCTGTTGCAATGTAGATTTTGCTGACAACATCGAAGAGAAAAGCTTTTTCAATACCTGAATTCTTGGAAAAAAAACAAAATAGAAGTGTTCAGTTTGGCTTTTCTTTTTTTTTTTTTTTTAAGAATCACAATTTGCAACTTATCAAAGATCCTGAATTACTGATGAATATCCAAGGACATTTTTAGTGGTACAACCCGACACCAAAACAACCAAATAGTACAGGGCTGAGAGGCACTTCCATTATCCAACAAATAAAAGTGAAATTATTTCTCTACTATGACTTATTGACATAATTGCATCAGTCAGTCAAATTTGTGTTTTCTTCCTCCTCTTCACTTAAATGAATTATTTTCTAAAACACCATAAAAAAAGATTAAAAAAAAAATCCCTCCAAAAATCAAGACACGCTACATTTTCATTAACCCTTTCTTGTTACAATAATCAGTCTGATTGGAATGACCTTGCCATCAGAAAGGCTTTACGTGACCATCAAAGAGCATAACACAAAAGCCCCACAGAACTAGAGATCACTACACAGAGTCCTTTAGTAGTGTGTAGAAAATATTAATGGCTGATGTTAAACTTATTGGAGGGATGTGCTTTTTTATTAAGCTGAATCCTCAAAATACATGAATGTAAAAGATGATACTAAGATTAGTAGCCAGAAAATGACAAGATCAATTTTTCAATGTGACCTCCATTACAGCAGACAATAAACTAAGTCAAATTCCCAAAACTCAGTCTTTCCCAGGTGTTACTCTTCTTTCAGGAAACAGATATCATGAAGATATTTTTAAATTAAGAAAGCATGAAAAAATTTTTCATCAATTCATTTTAAGACAAAATAGGTAAGTACTAAGGAAAGAATTCAGAAAATAACAAGCCACTTTTAATGTTATTTATTTTATATGTTAAGTGTGTCATTAGTCTTTAAAGTTGATTCAGACAAATTCAAACCATTTTCTTTGGAGAATTTAATAATACAAATAAATTCAATGAAAATGAAACCAAAAACTATAGTGAATTAAATAGCTCACTTACTGATATAAAAATATTTAATAGGTTTTCCAAGGTTGGCAGTTGTGGAATGAGTTTCTGTACCACCTTACTAAAGGCTTCGAATATTGAATGATCATAGATACTAGTCAAATAAAAGCTGAAAAACATAACACAGTTTGATTAATTTGAAAAGTCTCAAGTTCGGTGATAATTATCATAATACACAAAATTTTAAGTTTCTTAACAGTGATTTCGATAAGTTCAAATAAAGCCTTTTTATCTTGTCTACCATTCCCAGAGTTCAAGGTGACAAATGAGGTGTCCCCACCTGGCATAGCTCTCCAGCCCTTTTATTGCACTTAAACATCAAGCAATTGAAGTAATACTCAGGAAAGTATTTTCAGAAGCAGAAACTTGAATATTCACCTAAGTCCTTCCAATTTGACTCAAAAACCCTGGTTTCTTAAGCCCATAACTGACAAAAATCAAGAGAAATCTTTGAGGAGCCCTGATCAGGTGGTTCAGTTGGTTGGAGCAGTGTCACGTACACCAAAAGGTTGTGGGTTCGATCCCTGGGAGGGGTGTGTACGAGAGGCCAATTGATCCATGTTTCTCTCTCTCAAATCAATAAACATATCCTCAGGTAAGGATTAAAAATAAAATTAAATTTAAAAGTAGTTTAAAAAAGAGAAAGCTTAGAGAAGACATGTGACAGTTAATAAATAAGTATATGTAATTTGGTCTCTACTGAAATGTCACCACTTCCGAAAGTTCTTTCCTGACCCCCTCAACTTAAAATAGCTCTGTACCCACTGCTTTCTACCTCTCTTCTCTAATTTATTTCTCTTCATACCACTGACAAGAACTTAAAATTACACTATACATTTATTTATAAGTGCTTTTGAGCTCTCATTCATTAGACTGTAAGCTCCACAAAGAGACTTTGTCCGTCTTGCCTGTAGCTGCAATCCCACTGCCCTAAACAGTGCTCATAAATATTTGAAATAAATAAATATAACTGGTACTTAGAATGTATATAAATAACTTATTAAGAAGGATGGGAGCTGGGGTCCTATAAAGAATGGAACAGATACCCTGGCTGGTGGGGCTCAGTGGTTGAGTGGCGGCCTGCCAATCAAAGGATGCAGGGTTAGATTCCTAGTCAGGGCGCATGCCTGGGTTGTGGGCCAGGTCCCCAGTAGAGGGCACGCGAGAGGCAACCACACAGTGATGTCTCTCTCCCTCTTTCTCTCTGTTCCCCTCTCTCTAAAAATAAATAAAATCTTAAAAAAAAAAAAAAAGAATGGGACAGAAATCTGGTGGACTAAAAGGACATAGAGTGGAGAAGTACCATCTGTATATTTAACAAAATACGTGTATTTGAGAATGTGAGTGGCGGGGGCAGAATGGGACCTTTGACAATTTAAATAGCATGAACAATTCTGCCTGCTTTTTCACTCAGAGTATACTCTTCATTATACAGTGACATATTTGTAAGTACATATTACAAAGTAAGAATACACAGAACTGTGGGTATCACACTTTTCAGGTAATTTAAAGATACAGTACTTTCAAGGAGCTGACCTAAGAATTCAACCTTATGCAAGATGAGTCTCTACTCCAGACAGAAGAGCAAGGAAACAGGTGAGGCCAAGATGACTCCCTAAAGGCACTAAGGACAAAGGAATATTTTAGTGTTTCCTCAGGCAAAAAGGTTAACAATGTGAGAAGGTCCTGCAGGGACAGTGAGGCTTGGAGGTGGACAAGGACTGGGAGGGCAGGGCATTTTAGTATGCTGAGTTTCTGGAAACCAGAAATCAAATGGAGCCCCATCCACAGGGCTGCTAGTAATTATTAAAAGCTTGATGCAGAATTCAGAGGCTAACAAGGCATGGGGCTCTACAAAGAACTGGGGAGAGGGACAGTGTGCACCACTGGAGTGGGGCACCCTGGAAAGGGACATATCGAGTATCAGAAGGATTCCTATGGGCACTGGGGAACACAGGACCAGTCATGGCTTCAAATCCACTACTAGTAATAGATTCCCAAAAAATGTGATTGAGGGATTTCATGGGGAGGCACTTCCACTTTCTCTTATAAATACTGTACTGCCATTTTTGTTTAATACATGAATTACTTAAAAATATTTTAAAATTTTAATCTAGGGAAACTAGAGATCGAGACTTTTCTATATGAGTTCCTAGAACTGAAAGACCATAGAGTCTGAAGCCCCAGGGGATAGATATTTCAGGCAAGGATGGGGGTTGGCTTCAACCTAGAAGGAAGTCATTGTAACAGACCAGGGATAAGGAAATAGCTACACTTGTGTCTCTCCCCTGCTTCCCCTTTAAGCTGTTTCTATCATCAGCTGTTTATTTCACCAAAAGAACATTTTTTTGCTCATTTCTAACTGTAACACCAAAAAAATACATAACAACAATTTAATGGTATTTAATTATGAATCAGCACTTCTTCAAACTTAAGAGCAGCCCTACAGACTTATAGGATAAACTCACCTAACCCAAACTTGAGTTTCATAAATGCATAAAAGTGTTTTGAAAAACATAAATAAGATACATTAGAGTCCAGACTTGAATGTATACCCTCTTTAAAAGGCTCTTCCTACTGCCTGGCCAGGTGGCTCTGTTGGCTGGAGCATCATTCCACACATCAAAAGGTCGAGGATTTGAGCCCCTGTCAGGGCATGTACAGGAGGCAGCCAATCAATTTTCTCTCTCTCTTCCCCCCTCCCCACTCCCCTTCCGCTATCTCTAAAATCAGTAATAAAAAATATCTTTGAATGGGGATTTAAAAAAAAAACCTAAAAACTCGTTACAAAGATCTACAGCTAATGTAATAGAGCCCTCGAACTGAGGTAAGGAGGGGAAAAAACTGATGAGATCAAAAAAGGAGAGTCCCAAAACAGTTTTAAACCATGAGGAAATGGCCTGACTCCAGTCTCTTGGGATGAATTCGGAAAAGCACCAACAGAAACACTTCACATGACTTCAACCTCTAGGAAGATGAAAAAAAGAGGAAAAGTAACTTCTCAATAACATCCTGTTCCCAAAACTGCTTGAATTCAACGAAGAGGTCAAAAAATTTATAGGTTTGGGATGCGTATACCAGTAACAGAAAGTTATGTGTCCACAATGACAGAGATGGGAATACATTTACACATTGTCCAGGGCTCCCACACCAAACACACACGTTGTTACCTAAGGTGGAGTTTTTCTAGCCCAGCATCTGCAAGGTCATCATTGGCCCTTTGATGAATGTCCCTCTGTGTTTCTATTTTGTGATCATCAGATAGACCATCAACTTTGTGAATAAAAACCTCAAAATTCATGTCTGGGTTAACTTTGTAGGCTTTAGAAACAGTAATGTGAAGTCTTGTTAAAGCCTCCATGTAGTCATCCTGTAAGTCAGAACAAAATAGTTTTAAAAAAGAAGTCTGATAAAAGTCATGAGTTAAGAAAGCCTCAAAATACCTCCTTCCCCAACCACAGAAAATACAGTATCCTAATTATTCATAAATATGCAAACATTCAAATACATTCACTTATACCACTAAATTGATCTTTAATCTCTCAAGATTAAAAATTGCAATTACCAAATTAATGCTTATAATTTTTTATACTGATAACATAAGGAAAGGAAATGGACATTTCTTCTCAACAGAATTTTTTTAAAGTAATCCCAGCTCTGCCATTTATTAGATGTGTGACTTGAAGACGATTTGCTTAAACTGTGGTCTGTTTACTCATCCATAAAACTGGAAATACAGTAGCTACCTCACAGGATTACAAAAAATAAATTAAATTAGATCAGACATGTAAAAGCACTCATTACAGAGCCTGTCACTCTGAAAGCACTCCTATATAATGAAGCATACAAAAAGTAAGCTTCTTAAGGATAGAGACATTTCTCATTTATCTGAGGGTCTGCAATTTGCTAGGCTCCAAATAAATGCTTGCTGGGCTAAACTCAATCTGCACAACTGAAGAAACTATTCACTTTAATATTTACTGACTCAGTTCTTACAGTCCTCCTTATATTATGGGCACTGAGATCTTTTCAGTGACATCACCATTGTAATAGTGAAGGAGAACAATATCTACCATTAACAAATAAAAGTGAGAAGCTGTGCATTAACTAGAACGTAAGGACGCAAATCGTTATCTCCTAATCATCTGCTACTCTGTGCTCTCACGATGGTGTGCTTGCTCCCAAAGCACACCTGCAGTGGCATCTCTTACACTGCTAGGGCATCAACCAGCAAAGAAATGAGCTGTAAGAAGCATATGACAAAGAAGATAAACAACTCTGCCTTGTTTCTCCATCTTTTGCCATCAGAGAATTGAAGTAAACAATTACTGCTAACTACCTGTGCGTCAATGACATATATCAATGCTCCTGTTCCCCTGAAGATCATCTCGTAGTCAAAGGTTGGGTCAAAAAAGTCCATTTGCCCTGGAAAATCCCATATTTGGAAATTCACAAAGGAGCTATTGGAAATGTCATCTTTATAAATCTTGTTGGTACTTTCCAAAAAGAGAGTCTCGTTGGGTGACATTTTATGAAACACCACCTGTTAAAAGAAAGACAATTTCATGACTGTTCAACTTTGTATCTAAAGTTGAAAATTCTCCCCTGAATTAACCTGAAGAACCTGCTCACGTAGCAATAATTTTGAACGAGGTGAAAAGTAAATGCTGTATCCACTGGTAATCACCATCCTTTTACTTCTGATGAAACAAAACACAATGCCCTGACAGGCGTGGCTCAGTTGGTTGGGTGTCATACAGCAAAGCAAAAAGTTGCTGGTTCAATTCATGGTCAAGGCACGTGCCTCGGCTGCAGCTTCAGCTCCCAGCTGGGGTGTGTGAGAAGCAACCAACTAATGTTTCTCTCCCTCCCTCTCTCCCTCCCTTCCCATGTCTCTAAAAAATAAATAAATAAAATCCCTTTTTAAAAAAAGACACCAAATTACTTTCCATTCAGCCCATTATGAAGCTGCAACTTTTCTATTTTCTCTGCACCATATTCAATACAAGCAGTAGCACTATATCTCATCTCAATTATTTTTTTCTGTTGAATTGTATTAATTTTGCACAAATCTGTTTTAAGATTATGGAAGCTCATAGCTAAAGCTAGAGAAGTTCCGTTCATTGAAAACTTATCGGATGCCTACACTAGGTTCCAAAGAAGGGTCAGAAATTAAACTGAATGAACCCTGCCCTCACTGAGTTTGCAGTCTTGGGGAATAAAACAAAGGCAGTAATTTTACCAAGTAGAAAGTGATATATGTGGGGTAGAGGAGAGTTAGGAATTGACAGGGAAACCCCATGAGAAAAGAAATGATAAATGCAATTGTTAAGAATCAATAATCACATTCCGTAGAACTCTAACACAAAACTAATTTACCTCTGTTACTTTCTAGAAGAGAAAATGGACAGTCACTCCCAAGGTTCGGTCAGCAATAGTAATAATAAAAGAATTAAGACCAATTTGCTGAAAACCTGCCATAAATGTATCCAAATTTTGTTGTAGAGGAGAAAAGCAAGCAATCGCGTAAATTGAAAACAATGACTACTTTTCAAAAATATTGTCTACAACCCAGGCTGGTGTGGATCAGTGGTTGAGTGACGGCCCAAGAATCTAAGGGTCGCTGGTTCGATTCCCAGTATAGGGCACATGCCTGGGTTGCGAGGGCCAGGTCCCAGTGTGGGGCGCCCAAGAGGCAACCACACATTGTCGATTCTCTCCCTCCCTTCCCCTCTGTCTGAAAATAAATAAAATCTTTAAAAAGTATATTGTCCACAAAATATTACATAGAAGTGTATTTTGGATAGACCTTTGCAACAGAGTGAGAAGAGCCAAAGAGCACTTATCTGGGATTTTACGGCCAGGTCCACCTTGCCTCTATTTTCCCCTTACAAAAAAGTGCATAGCCCTCCATTCGGTCCTGACATACCCCAAGTGAAAGCAAATGGATTGACGACATAAGTCTGCAAATATTCTTAAGGTCTCAGAAGATTTCTGTAACCACACACAGGGGTAGTATCACCAGCAATTACACTCGCCAAGTCGCAAGTACTAAAATAAGTGGAACTGCTCCCAATACCCAATAATATTACAGTAAACTCTCCGTACTAGTGACAAGAGCAAGCATTAAAATTGCCAGTGACTTTGTCACAACTCCTTCTAACGCTGTTCCCTGGGGCTCACCTGGGAAGCCCTGCAAACGGAGGTCACCTGAAGTGAGTGGAACACACAAAACTTAGAAGGGGGACGAGTCCGTTAAGTTCTCTAACTCAGAACTGGGGAGTACATCAGTTTGGTGTAAGGCACAGGGGCTGGGTCCCAGGAGGCGGCAGTGCCACAGGCACCTGCCTCCCGCCAGCGAGTTTTGCCTTCAGGGACCCACTCGGCCTCAGCTGACTTGGGCGTGGATTCAGAGGTCGGAGTCCTCGCGCGGGTCGAGCCTCGACTCTGGTCCCCAGAGGAGAAGAGAAAGTGTGGTGGGAGAGCCTTGCAGGCCAGCTCAAACCACCGCCCTCCTCGGGGGGCCTCCCCCGCCCGGCCCCCCGGGAGCGGCAGAGGGACGCGGCATGACCCCACTCACCTTCTGGATGGAGGACTTGCCGCTGCGCCGGAGCCCCATGAGCAAAATTCTCGGCTTGGAACTGTCAGCGCCCCCAGGGCCACAGCCCCCGCCGGCCCCCGCCCCAACCCCGCCGCCAGCGGCTGCCGTCTCCTCTTCCTCCTCCTCCACGCCGTAGCCGAAGTCCTTCGGGAACGAATCCGCGGCGTTGTAACTGCCGGCAAGGGGCGTCTCCTCCGCCCCGTACTGCAGGGACATGGTGCTAGAGCCGCCACCAGCGCCCTGCCAGGCCAGGCCAGGCCGCCGCCTCCCCAATTTACCACCGCCACCGCCCCCGGCGGCCGCCACCAACAGCCGGCCCACCCCCCGGAGCCCAGCTCTCATTGGCTCTGCTCAGAGGCCCAGCCGTTCATTGGCTACCCTAGCTGCCATTCTGGGACAGCAGGATAGGTGGCGTGCACCACGTGCCCACAATCACCTGACTCGGAACTGAGGAGGGGGAGGAGGAGTCACGAGGAGGGTGGCCCCGCAGGAGAGCCTTCTGCTCTCCGCCCCAGGCTGCACCTCTGCCCTGCCCAACCAGGTTCATTGTTTTCCACCGCCGCCCGACTTCCTCGAAATTCTGGAGACCAATGCAGCCGGAGATGGCCTCTGGGTATTTGGAAGAACTGTTTTCCCAGTTCAATTGTACTCGCCCAAACCAACACTTAATGATGTCTGCGCAGTGCTGGGGCACAAAACTAGAACCGACTCGGACCCTGCCTACCCTCCAGTCATTCGTAAGTAGTATCGGTACCAGTGGGACAGTCAAAGGTACAAATAATGGTTGTTGGGAGTTGAAAGAGTGAGAAAGTCTACAAGGAGCTGGTCTGTGGTCGGATGGTTAGATACGGTTGAGAAATGCAAAGTATGGATGAGGAGTCAGACAGGGCGAGGGCAAAACCTCAAACGAGACAGTTGTGAATGTGATACAGTTGGTTCTAGTAGGTAGAATAAACTTCAAGTCATTGACAGTGGATACTGCTACCACTTCAAACTCAACATGACTCAAGTTTTCCTCCTTCCCCCCTAGTCAAAGTCTACTCCAGTAATTCCATGCCCCCGCTCCCTGCAGAGAACATTGCATCCCCCACATTGACCAAAAGAATAATGAAAGCAAATCAGAAGAAATCCTTGTCACCAAATGTTTCAGAAAGCCCGAGGAATTTTCACCCTTGATATATTTTAGAATTGTTAATTCGACAAAAGATATTCCTCTTAAAGTGGGAGTGGGGGGTGGTACTGATCTTCCAAGGAAACTAACTTCTTGATTATGAAGGGAGAGCATGTTCATGCACGTCTGGGACTTAGTTATGTCTGAACCTAGAAGTTAAAAGGTAGGACACATCCTTAGCGATCTAATCCAACCTCTCACATAAAGAGGATCCACTATACAGCATCTGATAGACAAAGAATGCACTTCAATAGTTCTAAGACAAGACAGCTCACTATCTCAAAAAGGTGTCAATCCCACTGTGGTAAAACTTTTATCCACTAAATCTTTTCTGTTCCACACTAAACATACTCAGTTCCTTCAACCATTCCTTCGATGGTGATGTCCAGTAGAACATTCTGATAGAAATGTCCTACATCTGTACTGGTCACTATAGTAGCCAGTGTGTACTGAGCACTTGAAATGTTACTAGTGTGACTATTGAACTGAATTTTGAATTTTATCTTAATTTTAAATGCCAGATGTAGCTAATGGCTGCCATATTAGACACATATCCTTGTGTTTTCAAATGCCTTCTATTGGTCAGTCTCCTTTATATGCATTTGAGCTTATTAACATCCATCAGATGTCTGGCACCTAAAATGCAATACTGATCAATACAGCCTTCAGTGTGACTGCTTAGCACCTGGACAGTGATTCTATTAATGCTTTCCAGAATGGATTTTTAAGTAAATATTCATAAAGTACAAGTGGACCCCAACGATAATCACTGGAACTAGTACTTTGTCAACAATCCTAGTGCCTTAATTTGTATAACTGCATTTTTTAACCTAAATATAAAACTTATGGCCCTGGCTGGTGAGACTTAGTGGATTGAATGCCAGACTGCAAACCAAAGGGTTGCCATTTCAATTCCCAGTTAGGGTGCATGCATGGGTTGCAGGCCAAGTCTCCAATAGGGGGCGCTCAAGTGGCAACCACACATTGATGTTTCTCTTCTTTTTCTCCCTCCCTTCCCCTCTATAAAATCTTTTAAAAACCAAAAAAGCAAACAAACAAAAAAAAAACTTGTATTTCAGCTTTGTTTGGCCCAGAGGTTTGAGTATTCCAAATTGTTAAGCATTTTCAAGCTTGTTTCAATATAGTCTACCAATAACCCCTTCCAACTCTGTGGCACTTACAGATTTGGCATTACTACCATCTGACCCGTATGTAGTTCTCTATAATTTGCAAGGCATTTGTCATCCATTGTATTTAATCTGATCCTTACAACAACCTTGTGAGGTAAGCAAGATATGAAATGTACATTCTCTAGTTAAGTTAGCAGAAGCATAGCAGGAACTGAATGGATGGGATCCTTTTTCTACTCCATTGAGCCTCTGTATACGGTCTTAATCCAGATCATTGATAGAAATGTTGAAGAGGACCTCCAGAGGCCAGGCTGATCCTGAATTCTTAAACAGCACTGACTGGTACAGCAGTTTAACAGGTCAGTGCCACCAAAAAGTGTGATTATCCAACCCACAGGTTGCCATTCTTTCCAAAAGGATGGTACAAGGGCCAGCCACTTGACTTACGTAAATATTAATACTAGTCCCAAGGGAAAAAAGCAATGAGAGTTAGCTGCCAGAAAAAAATTTCTACTAGTCTGTATTCACAAGAGACTGACATACCAACAACTTAAAGAAGCCAAGTCTCCCTCTCTTCCAAAACCCCATGGGCCCATGTTTTATTATGATTCTTAGCACATCCTAGCCCACACTGTAATTGTTTATGTACATGTCTTATAACGAATTTCAAGTTCATTTTTGTAATACCAAGCATTCAGCCCACTGCTGTCCATGTAGAACGCACTCAGGCTGGTAAAAGATAAACCAATTGAAGTGAATATTCTTCCAGCAGTATCTGGCCCTCCTTCAAAAACAAACTTGTGACTAGAAAAGGCACAGACCATTGCCATATTCCTGCCAACGTGACTGATTAAAATGCCCTTATAACTGGCTTAGTCAGTTTCTAGCAGGTACTGAAACTTTTGCTAGTTAAACCAACTTTCAATGGATTTTTTTGTGTCTTTTGACTAAAAAATAAAGACAGGTTCTCTAACAATTGGGACAGGATACATGAAGTAGGACTACTACTTAATAATGTCAGTCAATCAGTAAGAAAAATAAATGATCAAGAAAATAAAACATCAGTCTGTAGGCCTTCCGAAAGAAAGGAAAAGGGACTAACAAACAAGAATATAGTGCTTTACCATTTACACATCTTTCACATACATCCCATTTGACCCTCACAACAACCCTGTGAGGTAGGCAGCACAGACATTATTAATCTCATTTAACAGATGAAGAAAGTGAATCTCAGAGCAGTTAAGTGATGTGCCCAAAGTTCTATAGTAAATAATTTGTATTAATATCAGTCTTTGACCTAAAAATACAGCACCCAACCTCCCCTTGTACTTGCCCTACCTACTTCACAGGGGTAATGAAGATAAAATGAATTCAAGGCTAGAAAAATACTTTGAGACAAAAAAGCACTATATAATTATACCCACAGACTATAATTTTCCATGATATATGGCTCATTCCCCTTCTCATCCCAGCTTGTGCGTGAACCCAGAGTTTTATATTGCCTCTGTTCTGTGCTCAACTGAACAACTAAGGCAGGGGAACAGTGTGATCCTGTTTAAAGTTATATAAATTACAGTAAGGGTAACTGCTATTATAGCAAATTCAAAATCAACACAGAAAGGCCAATGTGCAAGTAGGACTCATTGAAGCACAGAGCAAGCCAGGCAGCATTATTAAACAGGGCATGATTGCATAGAAGGAAAACCTGGTGTCAAAGTGGCACACCCACGGTTACCTAAGGCAAAGTGGTGGCAAAGAAGATATATCTGTTCTGCATTATGTAAGTGAGCAAAAGATTTGTGGGAACCCATGCAAAAGCATCTCAAGCCACACAGATCTCTCCAGCTACCTACAGAGAATATAAACGGTGTCGTCTTCATTTTAAAGAACAACTGTACCTGTGTCCTGACCTAACCAAGGAAAAGCTAACCTTCCTTGGCTCAAATACAACCAGTACCACCATTCCTAGTCAGACTAGTAAAAAGAATGTCTTTTAAGGAAATGAATTAGATGGTTGTGTTTAGATTTTTTTCAGGATTCACTTTGGATTCTCCTGCTTTTAAGACCCAAAGAAAGTTATACTGAGTTTTTATTGGTGATTCTAAGAATATGTGTATATAACAGTTAAAGTGTGATAGGTGAATTTAACATATTAAAAGAGTTCTATAGCATCTGTTCAGAAAAGATTATATACTATACAAACTATTCAAGTCGTACAAAACCATTTTTCAGTGTCTTTTCAACTGAGAAGAATCCTATTCAGCACGCTTCTCCTCCTGAGGTGGTTCATACTGAGCAAGCTATAGGGCAAAGACAGAGGAGTTTAAGTGAATTTTATTCTAAATTGGGTTAAAAAAAACTTAATAGTAACAAAATGAATTAATTGTCATATTCAATTTAATTATTGAATCAGTAAGTTCATATGTTTAAATCATTAAACTATTCAATGATTTTAAGATTTAATACAATCAAGCCTAATGAAGGCATTTTACATAAACCTTTAATATTACCAGGAAACTAAAATTTAATTCCACTTTATGGCTACACTGATAAACATTTGACATGCAATAATCTATATCTTCCCAAAGATGATGTGACTTATAATACGGACATTCTTCCCCTCCACCAAAGTTTACTGAACTTTCTCCTACAAAGTAGAAAAAATTATGTGATATAAATGAAACTAGCCAGTCAATAAAGAGCTGCTATCTTTGATTTTAAAAGTGCCCAAGAATAATTGGTAATTGGCACATTGTGGAATCTTGGTAATTTAAGACACTGCATTTTCTTTTATGCTAAGTTACTACTCTGGAAGAACACTAGACTCAGATTTGTTTCATTTAGCTGTCAGATTTGAGAAACACATTAGACTTCACTGTGCTGTAGTTTCCTCACCTGTGTACCTGTTTCACTTATCTCGAAACGTTATTGAAAAAATAAAACACATTATGAGAAATTCCTAGAGTAATGTAAAATGTACTGTGTGATTCAGACTGTAGTGAAACCTCAAGGACTTAAAAGTTGACTAATTTGAAGATTATGAAAATTCTCACAGTTAAAGAAAAAACTTCTGCACTAGACAAAATTAAGTGCAAACACATTTGCAGAGGTACACTAACACATTACAGGGTCACCACATGACTAGGTAGATTGTGCACTGCACAATTCTTACAAGGTGCCATTCACACAGTAACTTAAATCAACTGCCTAAGACTCTTGAAAATTTCCATATACTTTTAGAAGTAGCAATTAATCAACACTCTCATCCTTTTGTTGATGCAGGTTCCCAAGAACCTCTTCTTGACCACACTTTGCTGACTGTCTTATTTATAATGTATCTGTTGTTTTCTAGACAGGGCAACAGTTTAGCCTTGCCATTAATTGAGATTGTTATGCACCATTCTCCCTCTCCTACTGTCCATTTTAGTGAGGTTTTGATCATATCATTAACATGAATTTATTATTACTAATAACAGGTGAATTTATTAACTAAAGATGAAGTTAGGTTAACATGAATTCTAAAAATTTACCTTTGTTTTCAGTTTTTTATTTTCTTCTACAATAGCTTCATATTTTTCTTTCATTTCTGCCAATTCTAGGCGAAGCAGCTCTATTTCTGGATTTTCTGGGGTAGCAGCTCCTAAGTGATGCTTTAAAAAACTAATCTCAAAGTTAAGAATTTACTTGAGCTGAATGAAAGTAATGAAATAGCCCAGAGTAGCATCTCTGATCAGAGTCATCCCACCCCACCACCCACATTTACCCACAGATCATCACCCAAAAATTCAAAGGAAAGTAACTTTTTCAATAATCAAAAGTATTTTAAAGGTTATCTACGTGGAAAAATAAAAGAGTTCCAAAAATAAGGCCTTCTTCTGACTTAAAAGATGAAAAGGATACTCCAAAGCACTATTAGGTTTCTCTGGTTCTTCATATAAGGCTACCAATACTGTAAATCAAAAAGCAGAAAAAGCAACAATTAAAGACTTAAATTTCAATGGCTGAAATTAGTCTATAATTCAGTCTATATTAAGTGCCTATTATATAACACATTATATATTATATAGCACATTGCTAGGAGTGTCCATAACCATGGTGAATAAGACAGACAAGGTTCCCGCTCTCAATGAATTCACAGTCTAGTACAAAAGATAAGCAAGGAACGAGACACAAAAAGAATCAGGGACAATCAGGATAACAGGTTATGGGAGCACATTGGAAGAACACCTAAACCTGCAAGTTTGGTTGGATTTTGATCCTAAGAACAGGCACAGAAACATTTTAATGATGATAGGGTCACTCTTTACTGCTGTGGAAAATCAACAAATAGGACAAAAACAAAGCAGTTAAGAGACTGATACGGTAATCGTGTTGAAAAAGACAGTGACTTGGCCGTGGCCAGGTGGCTCAGCCAATTGGAGCATTGTCCCATACACCAAAAAGTTGCAGGTTCGATGCCTGGTCAGGGCACATACCTAGGCTACAGGTTAGATCCCCAGTAGGGGCACATTTGGGAGGCAACCGATCAATGTTTCTCTCTTTCTCTCCCTCCCCCTGACCCCCATAGAAATCAATAAACATATTCTTGGGTGAGGACTTAAAAAAAAATAGTGACCTGTCCTAGAGTAATAGATGGATAGAAACATTGTAGATAAATTTTGAGAAAAATGCAGGAGAGAATTGACATGGCTATGGTAATTACTAAAAATTTTTGAATTCAAAATGTTCTTAAAGAATAAAGTTTCATACCTAACACCCTAAATAACCACCAGCCAAAAATTTTACCAGTAATTAACATGCTCAAATCAACATTAAAATATAACACTTCAGTGTTTTCATAACCAAAGCTCATGACAGTACTACCTTGCTTGTCTTCCAGTGAACAAATCCCTACTAGGATTTACTACTCAGACAAAAGTCTCTCTAAACCAGTGTTTAATTATTTTGTGCATGGAACCCTCTGAAAAATCTGATAAAGCCAAAAAAAAACAACTCACAAAAAAATGTGTGTATCTAGGCCCCAAGTTAAGAACTTTTTTGTAAACCAACTTACATGCATCCCTTTTATGTTTTAGAATTTTAGTAACTCATCAAAGACAGACAAACAGTATGGAAAAACTCACATACAAACAACTACTTTGAGTTACGGCAGTTACTCTTCATCTCTCCAAACATACAACACTAGTGTTTGAGAAACTGATATATTTATGTCACTACTACCCTCCCCTCAACCCCCCTTTCAATATGTGACAGTAGCCTTTAATTCCTTACTGCCTTTTTCTTTAAATTACATACTCAAACTTCTGCTTCTTCCATTAGTTTCCACTGATCTCTGTTGAGTCCTAATTTTATAAGACATGAATACGTATCCTTTCTTCCTCTTCTTTCCCTATCCCATTTCTTTCAAGTTTTAAATTTCTGTCAGTGGTAACAAGGTTGATAATTACACAACATGATGTAAATGTCAAGTTCTCTGTGCTTTTCTATAGATGGAATATACTTCCTTTTAATCAGACAAGAAAATCTCCATACCTGATGTTCCCCTTTTTGCTTTAGCAGTGAGGGTTTTTAGAGGTTGACACAGAGCTCAAAATAACTAAAATGCCTCTTCTTCCAAATGATCTATCATCTTTATCTTTAGCCATCCTGTCTTTTAGTGTTTTAATATTAGAAGCAGTTTCAACTCCTCTTATAAATAAGCTAGATAAAAATTATAAATTAAATCTATGTAAAGTACCTATGTCTGGAGTTGAAAAATCACATTTGAAATAGATCACATCAGTAGACAGCATGTTAAGTTGTCCGGTGTCATGTAGGAAACTGGAAGTGTGGGGAGGGGAGGGTTAGACACCAGTAGATGTGAGCACGGGAAAAGCAGCCGCTAAAAGAAAAATCCACGTGCGGCCACAAGGCTGTACATCTGCAGTCTCCTCCCACAAGGGTCCTCCCACAAGGGTCGCTTCTCTGCCCTTTACCGTTCTGCCTTTCTCACTTGCTCTATCCACCCACTCTGGCCTCTTTACACTTCCTGGAACTCCTAACACCAGCCATTATACCATTCAGGCCTCCGCTCAAATGTTACGAAAGAGAGGCCTCCCCCCACCACCCATCCCTATTTATCCCTACTTTGCAACGTTTTTATTCCTAATACCACTGGCTGGCTCTGTGTATTTATTATGTCTCCCCCAACTAGGATATATAAGTTCACTTAGGGTAGGGAATTTTTGTTTCCACTGCTGCATGAACACAGACCTGAATGAAATGATTAAATAAGTGAAAGAAATGAACTTGTGGAGTTTTTTTGAGGGGAGAGTGTCACCAGAATCTGTGACACTTCCAGCAACAAAAGAGGACAAGGTTTTCATAGAGTAGTCCCTTATTGTTTACTGAAATTTACTTGCAAAGAGGCAGAGAAACTAGTACCTGGACCCCTCCAAGGTAGGTAGCCAAATCAACATTACCAGCCCATGCTTGGGAATTAACAGCCATGCTTTCTGCCAGGACACACAGTTATTCTTCTCTTAGAATTTTCTCCTAACCTTTGCTTCTGGCCAAAGAACAGTTACCAAATTATTTCCCAGACACTCACTGTTCTTCTCGTTTGGACCCAGGTCCTCATTCCTGGGCAAATTACTGCTGAGCGAATTAAACAATCAGTACCCTATCCACCTCTTGAAACCCTCCCTCCCGCTTTAAGCGCCCTCACTTAGATTTTGAGCCCCGGAGGAAGAAACACAGTGTAACAGCTTCCATTTTAAAAAATGAAAACAATGTAACCATTTTGATGAGCTCTCAAGCTTATTAATCTGTAATAATACTTTAATTATGAAATCTGCACAGTGTAGGAACTGAGGTGTCAAACTATGAAATGGGGGTTGAAAAGCCACAGCCTAATTGACTATGTATCAGTCGCC
Source organism: Tonatia bakeri (assembly GCA_004024845.1). NCBI lineage: Eukaryota > Metazoa > Chordata > Mammalia > Chiroptera > Phyllostomidae > Tonatia > Tonatia bakeri. The sequence goes on from PVIA01000896.1 coordinate 324,476, forward strand.
TGCTTTGGGGATTAAACTCACTTAGCTTTCATATCTGTAAAATGTACTACTTTGTTCGAGGTTTAATGTTTCTTAACAGAATTCTGAGGACTCAGTATAAGCTGTAAGGCTAAACTGTAAGGCGGGAGGAATTGGGATCTTAAGATCCTTAGCAAACATGCCCTCAGCGGCTACTCGAGGCAAAGCAACGGAAGTTGAAGAGACTTTGCAACAGCTGCAAGAGTTTCACTCGCGGCTGAGGCAGTGGTAGCGCGAGCTAGCTCCCCGACTCGGGCGGCGTCCCAAAGCCCGGCGTGCGCCGAACCCCGAGGCCCACCTGGCTGGACCTTGGACAGGTCCCACCTGTACTCCCTCCTTCGCACGCCACGGACCGTCAGGGGCGCAGCCCTGAGGAGCACGACGAGGACACTGGGAACCGTCTCCCAGCACATACTCACCCTTGGTCAGTGTGTCCAGCACTCCTGACTTCTCCAAGTACCTCCGGAACTGCTCTCGCTTCGAGTCGGCGGCCTGAGGAGATACGGCGGGTCAGTGGCCGAAATCGGGGGCCGGAGCAGGAAGAAGGCGCTGAGAGTTCGACAAACCCCGCCTCCGCATCGCTACCTCAGACCCCCAAAACCTGCGCGCGCGCGCCCCAACTCCCACCCGGAGCCGACCAGCGGCTAGCCACCGCCCGCACGCCCCCCTCACTTTGTAATGGGCCATAGTGACAGCGGCAGCGGCGTAGCTGGCGCCGGAGACCGGGGCTGGCGGGCTCTGAGCAGCACTGCACATGCGCGGTAAGGCGCATGCACCTGCGCACTTGCTAACTACGGTCGGGGATGGCCGGGGTGTGGCCTGTTTTCATGGCGACCAGGACGCTCTGAATGCCCCGTGGTGGGCTGAGACGATGGAGTCTGCGTAAACCCGCCCATTGGCTATCCTGACAGCATTTTCTTTCCTCTTCCGGTCCCTGCAGCGAGTTGGTTGCCTAGGGAGAAGCGGGGTTTCTGTAACTTGGTCCTGGAGTCCAGGTGGGACCAAAGGTGGGCGTGGCGACCCGGAGGCGGAGCCTCCGAAGCCCGGGAGCACGGAGACTATTACCGCGGAAAGGATCTTCCGGTACCTTTAGTGGGCGGACCTCCCTCAACTGAGATCTCGAAGCCGTGGTAGCCTTTACGTATGCTCTGACTTTTTGGCTGTCACTCCTAAAAGTGTGCCCACAATTGACGCGGGGCGACCCTTAGATCGCCAATGGCTTGAGGCATGTGTTTAGAATCGTATGTGTCGGTTCTAGCTTTTACGTTTGCAGTTTCCTTGTTTTGTTGCCTATTTAATGTGGGCCTGTGGAGGGTGAGAGGTAACGTGTTAATCATAGCTTGTACTTTTGAGCGCTTTCTCTGTGCCAGACGCTGTAAAACACGTTTCTTATTTTAATCCTCACACTGTACCTGTAAAGTAGGTAATGTTAATAAAATGGGGAGGTTAGATGACCAGTTAGGAGTAGGACCAAAATTCCAGTCTAGGTACCGAATCGCGATGCCATAAACTAGTCAAAGAAAGCCACCAATCTTTTTAAGATTTTTATTTACTGGATAACAACATTATGATTATACTCACGACACATCAGGTAGAAGTTTGTAAAGAAACTAAGTTGGGTCCGAGGGGCAAACATTTAACCAGTGCTCCCAAATAAAAGATCAGTAACTAAATGAAGGAATTATATACATCAAGGACAATCTCTGAAGGACGGTGGTCCCTTCAAAGAAAAACCTGGTTCCAATCTATTTAACCTCAATTCTGAACATATGATTTCCCCAAACTCAGTTTTCGCAAATTCTGAAAGGAGCTCAGGAAAAAGTAATCCCGATTCAGTAATTCTATGCTATTGTTTTTAAAACTACCCCTTCACAATTTCAGAATGGGAACTGTTTTCCCTTTTTAAAATGGATTTGCATTTGCCCATTTTAAGACCTGATCTTTTGAGCTGTCCTTATCTATTTTGTCTGTGTTCTGCTATCACTGGGCTACTTCTATGATAATGTAATGTGAAGAATGTCTAAAAGCCAGCAGCTGTTCAGATCTGAGGGTCTGCGGGAGCCTGCCTACCAATGAGATTGTTTGTCAGCAACACTAATTGATTTGGAGGACAAGCAGTAGGATTATTGCAGGTTCTGGTCAACTCAGATCCCAAGGAAAACTCTCCCAAAGAATTAGGAGTGTACAGCCCTGGCTGGTGTAGCTCAGTGGATTGAGCACGGGCTGCGAACCAAAGCACTGCAGGTTCGATTCCCAGTCAGGGCACATGCCTAGGTTTCAGGCCACGGCCCCCAGCAATCGTACATTGATGTTTCTCTCTCTCTTTCTCCCTCTGTTCCCTCTCTAAAAATAAATAAAATCTTGAAAAAAAGAATTAGGAGTGTCTGGAATGTCAAGTGGTTAGAATTCTCCTTGTAAAGGAGAAAGGGTTCTGATTGTGCCATTCTGTGAATGGCCCTTGAGGCTACCTTTAGGAGGTGACTGAAGTGACACCCAATTTTCATCTTCTGTAGAGGGACTCCAAGTAGCAGGAAGCCACCTTGGTTCCCTGATGCAATTAGCGGGCAGAGAGAAAGCTGTTTGGGGTGACTGACCCATGTGGTTGTCCAAATCTATAGCACCACCTGGAATAATACAGTGACCTACAGGGTACTAGTTTTTTTTGCTGTCTGTGCCATCAATGTCTCTTTTTTTTTTCCTTAAATTTTTCCATTAATTCCTTTTCCAGGTATTTTATGAGTGTTTTCATTACTACTTGAGTTGAGGCATTGAACATGACTACAGGTAATATGAAGTGTGCACATCTCATTAGAAGGTACAGTTTCCTGTTCATCAAAAATGCATTTCTCATCAAATCTATCTTGATTGTTAGCATCTGCCTGAAATGCAAAGGAGTTTAAACAGGATACACCGTTGTGTGTTTGCTTTTCCACTATCAGATTATAATCAGGTGCAGAAAGAGAGTTGCTTCAGTGAATTTGCAGATATGCTCTGATATTTAGCAAGATTTCATTTTTACCTGTTTGAATAGAATTCATTATGCTCATCCTTCAATTTATATTGTCCCCAAAGCCCTCTTTTAATCTTTTTAAAGCCTAGGTGAAAAATTTCTAAGGCATTTAAGAAAAGTGAAACGGTGACTATGAATTGCAGAAATAATAGGAATATTGTCTTTTCTGTTGGCCTTGAGACAAAACAATCAATTATATTTGGACATGGATAGCCATGGCATTTAAATAGAGGCTCCAAATGAAATCCATATAAAAGATATTGCCCAATCATGAACTCAGCTTCAACTACAGACCAAGCAAAAATGTGTATCACATATGTGCAAAGCAAGGTTCTCTGAGTGGAGCTTTATTTAGTTTCCTTTGCTCCAGTTGACAAAGTTCTTACTTCAATCTCCTCTGATCCCCAGACATTTCAAATTCTACCCTCTCCAGTTCTCCTCTCAGTTGAACTTTCTCCATCTGCCTCTCTTTCTCCAGAACTCTCAGTCAGTACAAAGCATGGCCCATGTAGACCAGGGATGGTGGTGACACAAAAATCACCTGCGGAACCCAGTATCTAATGAGGGAGATAGGAAAAGCCTGATCATAGCATATATTTCTGTAACCAGGTTGTTCTGTACTACAGATGAAGCCAGACTGCTCATCATTCCAGACATTTTCAGCTGCTACACTCAGAACAAGCATACAAAATACGAACAGGGTGGTGAGCCAGATCTTTCTAATCATGGTGGAGTGGATTTGAACTTCCTCCAAAATGCCTCCAAGGAAATTCCAGTCCCCCATGCTTGTTTAGTCCACCAACTTAGCTCACCAACTTGGAGGCATAAAGTCTTCCATTCTGATGGCATGCTATATCTGAAAGCCAGCCTGTGGCCAAAAGACGAACAAAGCATCACTGTCAGTGCTTGACTGTTTGCTTGACTTCTTCCCTAGAGAGTTGTAATAATCTGTTACCAAGAATACATTTAAGATACCAGGAATTTAAATTCACTTACATTTATAACTCATAATGCAAAATTATGGGGGGGGTATGATATTGGGGAGAGTTGTGTATAACCTCTACGAAGAATAGAATCATAGGACTCCCTGTAAGAAAGAAGTCTTCTTACTTAAAATTTGTTGTTTTATTTTTTTTAACTCAGAGCTTTTGGAGAGATTGCTAAAACTACTGATTTGATCTTACAAACCAAAGGTATAACCAAAGTCAGTGATTTTAAAATCTCATTAGTACACAAAAGAAAATGAATGTGTCTCATTTCATAATTCAGTTAGTTACAGCATTTAATGAAGCCAGAGGAAACAGGTCTGGCTCTTGCTATAAGAATTTAGATAGGGGGGTGGGCTGGGATGGGGGGGAAAGGCAGAAAACTATACTTGAACAACAATTAAAATAAAAAAATACTTGGAAAAAATTTAGATGAGTTTTGTAATTCACATTTAAATATCTAAATTCTGGTTTCTTTATGGCAGTTTTAACATTTTCAAAAATCATTTCAGTAACATCTTTATGAATATTTATAAAATCCTTATTATACTTTGCTGTGAAAAATGCTATAAATTTTTAGCATCTTAAAATTACCTCCAAAACTTCTCAACTATTTTGTACTACCAGGATGTTATTAGATATTACTTGAAATAAAGGGAACATTGGTGTGGTGGTGGTATTATAGAAATTTTCATTGTAACAGTACTTGACCTATTTAAGACATGTAGCTTGCTTTCGTGGGAACAAATGCAACAAGTTATAATTTATGTGGCTTGAATTATCAGCCAGTAGGATTTATATTAAGGTTGGTATCCTAGGATATCGAAGACGAAATATATCCCAACGGAAAAAAAAAAGAACGAATGTTTTTGTTCCCTTTCATTTAACATAGAAATGTATGTTCTATACCCCTTATAGAAAGGAAAGTGTTACATAGTCAAACAACATACTGGGATATTAAAGCTACATGATCCCTGGCTGGTGTGGTTCCAGTGGACTGATTGCCGCACTGTGTGTGAACCAAAGGGTTGCGGTTCGATTCCCAGTCAGGGCACATGCCTGGGTTGCAGGCCAGGTCCCCAGTGGGGGGGCGTGTGAGAAGCAACCACACACTGATGTTTCTCTCCCTGTCTTTCCCCCTTCCCCTCTCCAAAAACAAATAAATAAAATCTTTAAAAACTAAAAAATAAATAAAGCTACATGCTAACATTCATCACAAAATGTTATGAGGTAGGTGGGTACATATGTTGCTTCCCTATTTTACAACAAGGAAACCGAGTCACACCTTAACTTACCCAAGGTCACACAGCTAAAACTGGAATTCAGATTCTATCAGTATGGCTCTGAAGTCAGCTCTTAACTGTATTAAACTGTTACGTTTTTCTCTCTAAGCATATTTAAGAAATTTGCGTAAAAGATGTAAAAATTGTTTTCTCTTAAACGTTTAATGATTTAAATAGTGATCGTTTTGAATTTTTTAAATAATTGGTTAGAGCCTTTTTGAAAACTTTATGCAGTTAAAAAAAGGCTTGAAAAAGCATCAACCTTCTAAAATTTAGTTGTATTTTTGAGATAGAGAAAATCTCTATTTAACCTTATGTTAACAATAATATACTCTTGACCCAACAACCCAAAGCACTTTAAAGTGTAAGCAGAGTATTATTCGTGATAGTAATCATAACTTCAAAACATCCAACATAATCATCAACACAAGAAAGACTATTTTACATAATAAGTAACAGTACATCCACAGTGTGGTACTATGCCAACAGTAGATGACGAATATACATTAACATAAAAAGACTTTTGATAAATTGTTTGTGACATTCAGATTATAAAATAGAGTAGTATGGTCCCACTTTTGTAAATTTACTTAAATGTAGAGATGCATACAGAAAAGCCTAGAAGGATTATTATCAAAATGTTAACTGTTATCTCTGGGTAGTATGAGTACAATTGACTTGATTTATATAGTATATATTTTATATATTTATATATATATATATATTTTATTTACCAGGAGCACTTTACTTTCTAATCACAAACAAATAGAAGATTTTTTTTCCCTGAAAGTGCATGGTATTTAATGAAAGAAGGAGCAGTATTATTTTGTTACAAACCTTAGGTTCTAAAGCTTTCATAGCAAATGACATGGATACTAGTATACATAGATATAGTACTATAGAATTCAAAAGCAAAAACTAAAAACATTTCAAATGGCTCTTAATTAGCTAAAAGGAGATTAACACACACCTGTCTTAGTTTAGATGCATTTAAAGCAACTCATTCTTAGGAGTCATGCACAGCCATTTTCAGCTGGTTCTCTGCACTTTCCTTTTTGCAGGTGCAGAGCAGATTCCGTTCAGTTCAGTGCAGTGAATGAGTCGGCCACCAACTAAAATCCATTTCTCTTTCAGCTCATTCTTGCTTCTAAAACAGGCTGCCCAATAGAGCTTTTGCACCAATGTTGACGTAGACTCTACCTGCACTGCTCAGTAAGGGGGCCCCACCGCCTGTGGCTTCTGAGCTCTGGCAGGCGTGGCTTGTATAAGCTGCCTGTGCCTAACGGCTGCGTTATTGAACACAGACAACAATATTTGCAGTATTTCCAATAACCGAGCACAGTTGAGAAGACTAGTTACGAACCCCAAATGAAGCTGAATAAGTGGTCCCTCTATAAGTCAGAGATCAAGTTCAAAAACACCAGGCGTTTTTGTGTTTTATGGTAATTTTGCCCTCTGGGGAACCCAATAATACAATCACTGTTTATGGTCCTATGAACAGTGTTTCTGGTGCAAAAAAATCTTTCTGACTAGATAACTATTGAGTCATCAGTCTCAGTGATCAGTAGGCCATGTCCGATTTCATGGGTAGATGAATGCTGCGGCCCTGTCCAGATTTCTATTAACAATTACATTGCCCTTAGGTCATTAAAGTTCTCTCCTCCGAGCTAGTGACCTGGCACCTTCACTGTGGCAAATGAGTGTTTCTTCCCTGGGCCTCTTTGCAACTCATAACTACTTTTCAGATTAAATACAAACATTCCATGGGGGGGAATGTACATTCATACTTGTATGTTATATACATTATATGTGTAATATATAAATTACTAATAAACTGGGAAAACACTAAGCCTCAGTCAGAGAAATACAAATTAAAATAAAGCATTTTTAACTATTGCAATGCAAATATTTCAAAGATTTATAATATCTGCTTTTGGAAAAAGTATGAGAAAACTGTTACTCTCATATACTGTAAGACTGTAAAATGCATACAGCTACGTAAAAGGCAGTTTAAATCTATCCAGATTAACATTGCATTTCTGTTTCTGGACGCCTGAAATATTCATTCATTCTGCAACACATACTCAGAGACACACTGCACAGCACTGGTAACAGTAAAAACTCAGCAACAACTTAAGTGTCCAATAGAGGAACGGGTAAATAAACTGTAGTGTATCTGTATCATTCAGCAACTCAGAGAATAAATATCTCTACAAATGAACAGAGAAAGATCTGTCACAGTATAAAGCAAGTTCCTAAACAATACATGGTATATAACTTTTTTTATCCTGTTAAAACCTACATTTCATGTGTGTATTTAATTAGCTAAAACAAAAAGATAAGTAACCCAAATCCTTCTTAGAGCAGGTAAATCTGAAGCACATCATGCTTAAAAGTGACACCAGGGCCATCTTCAAGTTGTTCTGTGCATTTAGGCCCTTGGTGTGTAGAGCTGAGTCAGTGCGAGTCAGTGCAGGGAGCAGAGTCAGCTGTCAACTAAAATACGTTTCCCTTTCCGCTCATCCTGGATAGAAAAAGGTGTAGAATACACACCCAGCTGTTCCCAGTGGTCATCACCAGGGACGAAGCAGTTTCAGAGGGGGAGAATAAAGGAGGGCTACCTTTTCAAGTTATCACTCAAACCTTTGTTTAACCAAGAACATACTCATATTTTCATACTCAGAAAAGAATTTAAACGAATTCCAGGCCAGCTTCTCTCAAAATGCTACAACACTTTCTCGCTGTATTAAGTGTAGGTGCTCCTCTCAGAAGACAGCAACATGTTTAGATGGGTGTTTATGCATAAAGCATGTTGATAAGAGAAGGAAGATTGTATTTCCTCTGTTCAGATAAACTAAAACTACTGTTTTGGGAAAAGCATAGCCAGCAATCTGGGTTCTCTACAGGAAAAAGACACAGGCATCTCAGCTTTCAGATACATTTTTACCTTCTGTAAATAAACCCTAACCACTCCCAGGAGAGCTACTAGCCACGTGAAGGATGAGAATCGTATCATAGGTGAGGATCCAGAGCCAGGTGCATGGTGCGAACTGGAAAGCCAGTTTCAGGTTCCTTGGGATGCTAGACAAGTCATTAGAATCTTTTCTTAAGTGTATTTTATTGATTATGCTATTACAGTTGTCCCACTCTTTTTCTCCCCTTTATCTCCCTCTGCCCTGTACCCCGCCTCCCTCCAGCATTCCCCCCACCCATTTAGTCAAACTATGGACTCAGTTCATGTCCATAGGTCGTACATGTAAGTTCTTTGACTTCTCCATTTCTTACACTATTCTCAACCTCCCCGTCTATTTTGTATTTACCAATTATGCTTCTTATTCCCATCTTAAACTAGCAGTCCAGAGAATTCTGTCTTCTCCTGTAAGGTGTTTCCACCATCCCTGGTGCACCCATAGAAGTGTTTATTACTGTACTCCCACAGCATTCATAACTTTCAGTATCTGGGGACACAGAATTGTCAGACCAGTAGGGGAGGACAATATGGGCTTTCAAGTCTTTACCTGTCTTAAACTGTGCCCCCTCTTAGACAACTTACCTGATTTTTTAAGAGTCTCCATGTCATTGCCCTGACTGGTGTGGCTCAGTGGGTTGAGCACTGTCCCACAAACCAAAAGATTGCTGGTTTGATTCCTGGGCAGGTCCTTGGCTGGGAGTGCGTGAGAGGCAACCAATCACTGTTTCTCTCCCTCTTTATCCCTCCCCTCCCCTCTCTAAAAATAAATAAAATCTTAAAAGAAAAAAGTTTCCACGTCCTCCTCTCAGGTGCAGAGAATAGCCACCTTTCTGGGTTCTTAAAAAGATTAGCAGGAGCTGTGGCTGGGTGGCTCAGTTGGTCAGGGCATTGTCCCGTACACCAAAAAGCTGCTGCTTTGATCCCCAGGCAGGCACATGCATAGGTTGCGGGTTTGATGCCCAGTCACAGTGCGTATAAGAGGCAACCAATCAATATTTCTCTCTTTCTCTCTGCCCCGACCTCTAAAAATCAACAAGCATATCCTCAGGTAAGGATTTTTTAAAAATTAAACAATAAAAAAAGATTAGCAATGATGTATATAACACACCTCAGTGATCTGTCTACTGAAACAGTGATCAGAAGTGATTTTCAGCAGTCTGACACAAGTGTGAAAAGCTTTATTATCATCATAGTCCAGTACTCGTGGACTCCATCAAGCCCTCTCTATGATACAACCTCCAAGAACAAGCCTCTTTACAGGATACGTGTGTTTTACCACATGCCTGGGAAAGACCCAGTTTCTGGTTTTTACTTACTTCCATTTTCTCTCTTCCTCTTTCCTCCCCTTGCATTTAGAAGCTCGCTCCTTAAAACCTAAGTCCTTTCGTTAGAAGTCTTTGTAACCGATGACTTCAGTGGCGTTCTGCCTTCTTTTAAAATTGTTGGCATTTGCTGGGACTTCTCCGCTCCTTCCTAGAGTTCTCCAGTTTTCTTTTTCCAGATGGCTCTTTTTATTCATTGGTTTCTATCGGGGGCAGATCAGTTTGCTGGGGACAGGAAGACGTTGAAAAACACAGCGAATAAGACACAAGCTAAATAAGCTGCGATTGCCACCCAAAACCGTGGATCTCTCAGCAGTGTCTTGTCAAAGCAGCTGAACACAGTGTACCCTATGGACATTCCGGCAAATGCACCTGCAATGTGGGCTGCAAAAGACACCTGGGGAGAAAAGGGGAAGAAGAAGTGGAAATTAGTGGAAAAAACGCTAAGCGCATCTTTCAGTTGCATCTCTCCTACAAAGCAACGAATACCATCACAGTCACACACGAGTTTTAAACGTCTGAAGAGCAAGCTGCTCAGGCAAGAGACACAGAACTCCATGTGCGCAGAGGGGAGGTGTTCTAAAATGTGCAGAGCTGGAAAATAGCATTTCACGGGCTCCTGAGTACACAAGACAGAACTGTTGTTTCCCTTTCCTCTTGACCCCATCCCGTTTTGGATGGTTCTACATAGAGCCAACCAAGAGAACAGGGTTGAGATGCATGAGGGATCTCTATAGCAGCTCAGTCTGATCCTGCATAAATGAAATGTCAGATTTAAAACACAGAAGCCACCAAATTCAAAGGCTCATTCCAACAAAATAAGATCTTTGTAAGTTTTCCTTATATTGTAAATTCATTTGCACCCAAATTTTCATTGCTGATTTCCAACCTGCTTTTTCATTCCCTGTGGACAGTAAAACCCCTTCTCTCCTGTTCTGGAATGGCGGCCAGCATGGCAGCTGCAGAGAAGCAGAGCCAGCAGTCAGGGCCATGAGAGTTAAGTGCAAAGGACCATCCAAAAGTCTGGTTTTCTCAGGAGTTTTCTTCCAGGTGGAAATTTAGCTGCCCTAACTCACAGAATCATTGCCCCTATTTGATGACCCTTTTTAGCTATTGATATGATAGGTAAACCAATTTCCATTGAGAAAATAATAAGCCAAACTCACCAGTGATCCATTTGCAGGGACAAAGAACCTTCGGTACAGAGCAAATCCCATGTCCGACACAACTAGAAGGAAAGGCAACCTGATGAAGCATCAGAGTCTCCACAAAGGTGCACCAAGTGCTTTTGGTTTCCCTCTTGTAATGGTAACAGGTAACTTTTATTGAAATTTATTCTATGCAAAATGCTGTTCTATGAGCTTTATAATCAGTAATCCTCACAATGGCCCTATGAGATTGGTACTGTCTTTATCCCATTTTGCAGATTTATTTATCCAGCAAGTATTTATTGATTGTCTCCTATGTGCCAGGTACTATTCTAGGTGGTGGGCATACTGCAGTGAGATCAGCCCTGTCTCATGGAGCTAATGAGTGAGGCAAATAAACAAATAAGACATACAGTGTGCCTAGTGGTGCTAAGTGCTGTGGAGAGATACAAAGGGCAGAAGGAGAATTGGGACTGCTGGGAGTAGAGAGTCATGAGGGATCTCACTGAGCAATGACATTTGATGGAAATAAACGAGCAAGCCATGCTGACCTTTGAAATAAGAATCTGCAGGCCGAGGGAAGAGCAAATGCAAAGTCCCTAAGGCAGGAATGTGCCTGGTATGCTGGAGGAATGAAAAAGCAGTTGATCTCGTTGGGTCAGTGGTTTTCAAAGTGTGGTTCCCTCCCCACGCCAACACTGCAGTAGCAGCATCACCTGGAAGCTTATTAGAAATTAAAATTCTCAGGCCCACATCAGACCCAATGAACCAGAAACTCCGAAGGTGAGGCTCATGGTCTGTTTTAACAAGACTTCCAGAGTGATTCTGGACTACCATTAGGGACAAAGTGATAGGTGATGAACAGGGGACAGACCAAGGGGCCTTATGGCTTACTCTGAGGACTCTGACTTTTATTCTGAGCAGTAGGAGGCCTTTGAGATCTTTTGAGCACGGCAATGACATGATCTATGGCAGGTTTTTAAAGGCTCATTCTCATGGTTACATAGGGAAGAAGCCATAGGGGAGCAAGGACAGGAGCAGGAACACCAGCTAGATTACTACTATTTTAGCAATCCAAGTGAGGAACGATGGGGCATTTTATACATAAAGAAACCAAGACACAAGTTTAGTACTTGCCCAGGTACTTAGCTCAGAGGCAGGGGCAGAATTGGAACCTTAAGCAGTACAACTTCTCTCTCACCCACCACACTGAATGCATTGCCTCTAATTCCTCCACCCTTGGGGCACTGAAGATGGCCAAGAAAGGGAATGAGTCCACATTCTCTCTCTAATGGAACAGTGAGAGCCAGAACTTAGACATTCTTCAAAGAAGTTGGATGTGTGCTGCAAAAGGAAACTCCGGGGTTTCTTGGCCTGGAGCTCTGCCCTACATGTGCAGAACTTGGAAACATCTCATGCAGCTGTCACATTCCACACCCATTCCCCAATTCCCTGTGCTCAACTTAGTGAGCCATTGTGTCCTAGGAGATGGAAAGACCTAGTCCTTGTCTTGGGGAAAATAGCTTCAGGACCATGCGTTCTGGCTCCTTTCCCTCTCAATACTCTATTGACGCTGAAATCACTGGACAGGAATTGAGGTCGAGGAAGTTCGATATTAATTTAATTGTACATGACCATTACACAATGTTCTGGCTAAATGTGGCTGTATGGCATTTTCAGTCATTTGCATTTCCTGATCCAGTGTAAGTGACACACAGAGATGGGACCACAAAAGTGTAAGAAAAACGCTGCCAGAGAACAGGGCTGGCTGCTTGGAAACAGTTACTCTGGTCTGGTCTTCGGGGGAGGAGGCCAACTCTCAGAAAGTCTTTGTAACTCTTAGCCTGTCAATTTCTCTATTTCATTTCTCTTTTATCTCAGGGGCCCCTCACCACAACTCTGCCCGGCTCTGCTTCCTGTGGGAGTTTGCTTGTAAGTTGCTGCAGTCAATTTACAAGGAAACATGTTTTCCCACCTGAAGAGATGCCCTCATTCCAATAAACTGAATCACTATCCTCACTAAAACTTTGCACTCATTTTAAGAGAGTTGCCTTTATACAGATTTTTTTTTTTGAAGGATGAAAATGTGAGTTTTCCTTAACTTTTTCCAATGGGAAGCTCAGTTGCTTTGCCAGAAAACCCATCCAACAAATAATGCATAATGAAGGAAGATGTTTAAGGCCAAGTGTCCTCCACAATTAAGAACAATTTTTACCTTTAAAATATGTATATATACACACACACTTTTCCCAAGGGAACATGTTTAAAATTAAAATGTTCTTGTATTAATCTAGTGTGTGTTTGAACTCTTCTAATTTTCAACAGTAGGTAAACCAGGCCAAAGAACTTTTAAAAACAACACATGCAGGGAAGTGGGCAAGGTTAACGTTGGCGTGTCCAGCCTCTATTTGTGGAATTGTAATAAAAGCATATATTCAGTGACTTTATCACTTACCTCAAGGGACACAATGTTACATAAAGTATCTTTGGAGAAACTGCTGTGCATGAGGAACATTGGGTTTTTACTCTAACACAGAAGAGTATAAAAACAATTTCTCCATCAAAGATTTGAGGCTTATTTTACAGAAGTCATTCATAGTTGCCCAAAAGCAAATTGAACAACCAGGTCATCTGTGTAACATTCTTCGGTCAGAGGACTTGTCCCTTGGTTCTAGTTGTACTCTTAACAACTCAGCAGCACCTCAGCTCCCCAAGGACTCTCCCACCTAACTCCCGGACTCGCCGTCCTGTCTATGCTGACAACTTTCCCTCGCCTTTTGGGTTTCTTCTGGAGAATGCGACCCAACACAAAATCGTAAATTTACATAAAACATGATGAGATTTTTTTTTTTTGTGATTACTTGTTGCAATGTATTTAATGTGTGGCCCAAGACAACTCTTCTGCTTCCAGTGTGGCCCAGAGACACCAAAAGGTTGGACACCCACGACGTAGAGTATGGTATAGACTACAAAGTCACGTATTTTCTCTCGGGATCAAACGTTATTTTTACAGTTAAACTGTTCATAAACTAAATTTAGTCACTTTTCTCAGAAGTGGTCGTCCCCGTTCCTGTAGTATGTATAACTGAACTCTTAATACCAATAAGCAGAATCATTTTTTCTTCCCATGCAGACAACCAAACTCTTAGGCTTTATCAAGTGTCATCTCTGTCTTGGCCCTCAAATCTGACACCACAGTCTGACTCCAACATCTGCTCCTCTGCCCACACCCTCCGAGCAGATACAGCTTCGGCTGGATCGGCCCTGGAAACACAAGTGACTGGCCCTGCTGTTGCTCTCGTTTTTGTGGATGAAGAAAGGGTTTTAGAGAAAGTGCCCTCACAAGGCGAGCTGACCATGAATTCCTAACCGGCCAGGTTGTGGTGGGCAGTTGTGCCCCAGGCCTGTAACTTCTTTAGTGAAAGGTTTTAAGCCAACCCTGTCCATTGTCCTCATGCATCTAGGTTCACACACCTTTGACATGTCTAAATACTCCTGGAAGGGGCTATTCACCCTCAAGAGAGCACATAATCTTGCTAACCACCTTTCAATCCAGTCCCTGCCTTGCTTTCTCCAGTCTTCCTTACTTTCCTCCTTAAATTCAAATGCACGACAGACGCTGCAAAACTATTTTCCAGAGCATTTGAAATCTTGCTCCCCAGCATATGTCATCAGTTTGGCTCCAGGTAACTCATGAAAATCCCCTACAGGTTTGAACACTCTCACATCGACATTTTCTTCTACCTTGTGCCGTCTGCTGCCATCCAGAAATCTAGCCTGACTTTCAGACTCAGCTAAGATCCCATCTCCTCTCCAGATGGAACACTCTTCCTAGAATTTCTCTAGCACGCAATGCTCTTCTGTAATTCCTGGAGCTGCCAAGGGCCATATTAGTCATCCCCTTAGTTCCCTGAACTTTCAGTTCTGTCCTCCACTCTCATTTTTAGTCCTCAGCTACTACTCCATGCTAATATCCTAGATGAGTTTTTTTTATCTGAAAATTTAGAGATTGAGGAAGGAAATAGATATCAGTGGTTTTCAAACTTTCACTTTTCAGAAATAAAAATTATGTACGGAATCCAATGTATGAACAAGAAAAATCCATTCTGTGAAACAAATGAAGTCACTGTGGTGGCAGTGGACAGAGCCTAGAGTCCACTCTTTCGACTTCCCTCACTTAAGAAACTAAAACCACATTACTGAGGCACCTCCAAGAACCTCCCGTGAGGGTCTGTGAAAACTCCGCCATCTACACCTTTCTGCTTAGGGTGTAGGGAGCTAACAATTTTCTGACTCTAGACTAGCGGTTGTCCTCCATGTAGCGTATAGGAAGCGTGAGGAGACCTGAAGGATGAACCGGTAAAACTGAAGGTGTGAAAAGTCCACAAAACCAACTTACTTATGAGGATGATGATCACTAGTCTGACAATTCCGAAGACAGGAATCATTTCTCGAAAATTCTTGCAAAGAGATAATAAAAATAAGATAAGCTCTCTATTGGCAAATGAAACCTCAGCTGTGCTCTTCATCTTCTTTTTCACGTAGAATAAAGTCTGAGGGTCAGATACTTGCAAAACAAAGCATTGGATTAATAGCCCAGTTGTCAAATGAATTTGGGAAGTACAACTGTGGTGCACTTTGGGGAACTAAACTGAAACATGACATTTAACTCCATGCATGAAATAAACTAGACACAATTTTATTGTCAGGAAATGATCTAACTGTAAGTAACAAAATCAACATGTAACATTAGATGGATGGATAGATAGATATGCTGGCAAACTAAGTCTGATGAAATATTTTCAAGTTTTTTTGGTTAATGTTTATTTGATACTACTTTATCCTCTTTCTGAGTAGGAATTAGGAAAGAACTAATTTATTTGAGTGCTACCTTATTTTTTTTAGATAATTTCAAAAAAAATTTAAAATGTTGGTCAGAAAAAACGCATCTCAGTCCAGCCTGCAGTAACCTCATGTGTTACAGAGAATGAAGTTGGAAAGGCATTGCCACATTAATTTATTGAGTTACATACCATTTCCTTTCAAGTTATCCACTTTCTTCCCAAGGAGTAAAGATGCTGGTTTAGCCATGTTTATTCAAAATAAATTATTTCCAAACTGTTGTGACTATGACTCACAGTAAGAAATAATTTACATAACAATCCAGTACACAATAAATCAAACTAATTCTTACTATACATGACGCATACTGAAAATTTTTTTCACTGTTTTCTTTTTAAGTTTTCACAACTCTTAAACTTAGTTCATGACTACTAATGGAATGCAATGCAAAGATTGGAAAAAATTTTTCTTAATGACCTCCATTTTTAGAACAGTTTTATAATTGCTTCATATTTTTCAGCTTACAGTATTTTCAAAGTAAAGATATATAATCATATATAAATAAACTAGAAGTACTTTATATTTTAAAGTATACCTACGTGGTTAAAATGTTCAGAACTAGACAAGATTTTAGCCTGTTTTAAAAAGAGGTTGACATTCTCACATACTAAGTCATGAAAATGTAAAATAGTATGCAAGCTTTGGGGGATGATTTGGCATTGATACCCACTTCTAGAGAGTTATCCTACAAAAAAATCACACAAATGCAAAAAGATAAATGTAAAAGAACATTCTTTATGGCATTATTTATAAATGTGAAAAGCTGAAATCACCACACATTTTTTTTTTCAGTGAAAGATTAAGTAGTCAGGATACAGCTCTATAGAGGGGGCTGTGAAGCACTTGAAAAGCTGGAGGTGGATTTCTGTGTACTAACATGGATAGATGGTCAGGATACTGCTCTGTGTTAAAAAGCAGAACACGCCCTGGCTGGCATAGCTCAGTGGATTGAGTGCGGACTGCAAACCAAAGCATCGCAGGTTCGATTCCCAGTCAGGGCACATGCCTGGGTTTTAGGCCATGGGCCCCAGCAACTGCACATTGATGTTTCTCTCTCTCTCTCTTTCTCCCTCCCTTCCCTCTCTAAAAAAATAAAAATAAATATTAAAAAATTAAAAAAAGAAATCTACTTTAAAAAAAAAAGCAGAACACTATAAGGGCAGTTCTATTTTTGTGATACTAATATTGGTAGGACTTTGAATACAAAAAGAAGATCTGAAAGGATGTATGTCATACTGTTAACATACTACATTGGGGATTTTGACTTTGTATTTTTCAATTTAAAATTTTATTGAGTATTCATTCGTTTTGAGACCAGGAGAAAATAA